>JAZHYW010036853.1:0-46499 GCA_037355805.1 Ixodes ricinus
TAGGTCACAGCGTCGCAGTGGACCAACAGGACCTAGCTGGCGTTTTGGGTGTTGAACGGGTGGGAAGGTCCTTACGAGCACCCTGTTTTCTAGCCATCTAGACCCAGTCGCCTGTCCAGGTGACAGTACCTATTATGGAAACAAAGGTGGATTTAAAGGCGTTCAGCGAGGCGGACATCTTCACATAGAAGCGAGGCAAGATGTCCGACGAGATTTTCGAGAGCCAGATGTTGCTCAAGGTCACAAAAGTGTGAGTAGCGGCTACAATAAACGCTTCCATGACACTTGTGTCTTGTTTACTACCCTAGAACAGTAAGGTTGGAAGTTAACGCCGCGAAAGTAACGGATTGCTTCTTGAGGTAACGACCGACTTACTTTTCTGGAAGTGTAATTGTAACTGTAATTAGTTACAATTTAGCCATGGGTAATTCTAAATGTAATTCCTTACTTTTTTTAGTAACGTGTACAAGTCTGTTTAACAGCATCTCCCTCCTCCTTCGGCATGCAACCTTTTTTTTTAATTTTCTCTCGCATTTTGCGATTCGTTTACTATCTCTAATGTACCAAGGGAAGCAAGCAGTGCTCTTCGAAGGATATCGTATACTAGTCCGTAGTGGCTTTATGCACAACTGAATCACATCACCGGCTTTACGTGACTTTATAGGCTGATTCATTTGTGTCGGTTACGCTCGCAGCAACAACGACAAAGTCATCGGGACAAGTGCTCACCATAGACAACGTCACGAGCAGAAGCAACCACGAGTCACGGTTGTTCCAGTGTTCTGGTCATTTCTGTCGTTTTGGTTGTTGTGAACGCAGCCGTCGCAAATGTGTGGACCAGCCTTATCTCTCAGTAGAAGAAGCTACTGTTGCGCCAGCATCTGGAACAGTTTTGTGTGGTCTTAAGATACATATGGAGAGGGGAACAGCCCGTCAGGTTTATTGAAGCACCTGCCTGTCATTAAGGACGTTATGATCTAACTCTAAGGCCCGAACTCAAAATTTAGGTTCCAGTCTCTTTGAGCAATTGAGAGATATATGGGGGACGGTTGAGGCTGCAGTTATAGAAAAGACAAATCGGGTGTTCCCGCTCATGTTTCTTACGACTGTATGTTCGGTATAAAGCAAAATATATAGTTCAGACAAAGCTGTCACTGTGCAGGTTGAGAAATAACCACAAAAATTAAAACTGGCAAAATAAATTGAAACACCTGCAGTGCTTACAAAGGCACGAGTGCCCGAGCGCGTTCTATGGGCGAGTTCTCGTACATTCATACAAACGTACATTCGATGGGCTAAGCTCACACGCGTATGGCTCTATCTGCAATGTAGAGCGTGTCCCCAAAACATATTTAGAAGGTTTAAAAATAAATAAATAAACGATGCATTGCCGAACGCTCCACCTCCGCCTAAATTAAGTGCTAGCCGTGTGAACCAGATTTTCAAATTTCAGGACAAATCGTAATCGTATTCAAAGGTTATAAAAGATTTTCCTAAAACGTCAATAGAAAAAATGGGGCTCGTTCTTATACATTTTCCCATTTAAAATCGCAGAAAATAATAAAATTTTATTGAAATAATGGTCAGTCCTGAAACTTTTGGTATCCGGTTCGAACCGCTAGCTCTACCTTTTTCGGAGAGTGGGCGTTCGAATAAACGACTGCCTTTTTTGTTCTGCACATAGAGTTATTACAATGTACGCTAGAGGTTCAAATGGCGCTAGTGTGCTGTTGCAAATTGAAGCAGACAGCAACCAGTCGGAACTGGACTTCCGGTAATGTAATTTTATGGAAGAGAGTAGAGTGCATTTTCTCTCTGCGCTCGATTATAAGAGCGGATATCACGAACAATTCGTACGTATTAGGTAGATTGGAACACTTCTCAGTCACGCAGACGAAATAACCGGTCAGTTACGACATTTTTATTTCAAGTTCTTGGCATTAAAAACGGTGCTAAAACGGCTTCGTACGTGTATTTATGTGCACTGTTGGACACTGTTAGCGCGAACACGACGACGGCGCTGAAGGACATCTGTAAAACCAGGAGACGGCAAGAACTACGTAGTAACACTGGATCAGCAACTCCTTGCGCATGCAGACGATCAAAATTAATTGAAGGCCATGTAATATAGTCCGATATGAAATAAATAAGCCCTGCTTTCTTCTTTCTGCTCTGTGAATATTCGCAACTTTCACGACCTATAGGGGGCGCAGTGGTGCCTATCAAAATGGCTGTCATCTGGATGATCGTCGTAGAACAGCGGTACGAGGCTGGGTCTGCGACGCGTAAGTAATTCTAGTTTTACTATATACGAGCAGTATTAGAGCCTTACGTTATTTTTTCACGCCAGGAAGGTGTAGGCAAGCCCATTTATTATGAGGCCAATCATCCAGGAGCTAGGGTGCGCGATTCTCACAACGCGGTACCACCATCGCTGAAAGTTGCGAATGCGCGAAGATGCTTGTTCTCCGTTCAAAATATCACCCGCATGCTCAAAATTTTTGAAAATAGGGAAAAGTCAGAGAGTAGATGCCCGACAAAAGCTACCCGGCATAGCCTAATAATAAAAAAAAAACACCTTTCATAGCCCACGTACTTCCTTTTTTCGTTTTGAATGTTTTTAACCACTCGCAAATATGCACGACGGGATCATGTTTATAGAGTGACAGAACTGGCATATTAGCAATATATGAGCGTCACCGGAATGCTGGCGAACCTTGAACACACTCTACATTCCTTTCGATTTGTACTTCACTTAAAATTGTCACTTCTTTTTTACATGCCTTCTATGGAACAGAGGTTTGGCCCTGAAATGTAGGGAAGTTTAACATCGTTCAGTGTTAAAGGAAAATACGCTAACTAAAGCAATCACACTTTTACAGTGTTAATAGGGAGTTTTCGTAGATGGTTTTCGCCGTCCCAGCAACGCTCTCCGCGACCCTCTACGATACCCGAACTCTACAGCCAAGGCCATCGGCTCGCAGGTCGCAGTAGCAACTTCTTCGTTGCGGAGGGCTTAGCGGAGGGGAAACGCGGTCTACGAAAGCTCCCTTATAAAGGTACATATACTATCGCTGCGGCTCAAGTTACGAAAAGTTATCTATGTTATTTTCCGGTGAAGGGACAAAATTCTCGCGCGCTTTTTTATAGGAATGCACAGGAGCACCGCAAAAGTAGACTGGTTGCTGTCTGCTTCAATTTGCCTCCCGGAAGTTGCACAGACACAAGCGCCAGTTTTAGCCGCAGAAAAACTGGTTTAATTACATTGTTCGAGATGGTTATTTACAGTGGGCAAAAATACACACTTGTCGCCGAAGTGACTTGTTTCCCCCTCATATAATGCATTCCACGAAATGCCTTTCAGGGTAATGAACTTGAACTTGAAGCGAAAGAAATCGAAGCATAGAACCACTTCCTCTCTCGGAGCACGCTGCTCCTTATATGAACACACTTCTACTCATGTCCCAATGCACTCTAAGAAAAGTCTGTGCGTCTACTTTCTGAAATGCATGGGCACTATATAGACCTTTTCCGCTTACTCTCGCCCCCGACCGCCAAGTAGGCATATCCGGTATGGGCGACGAAAAAATATTAAAACGTTTCAACCTGCAAGTAGTAAAAAAATAGAGGGGAGAGAAAACGAGAATGGGTGACGGTTACGCTTTTCTCCTAAATGCATTCTATTGGCGTGGCGACGGCAAAACAATGTTTTCGCCCATACTGGAAGTGACGACAATTCAAGATGGCGGCGCCCTTGAAGAAAGGGTCTATAGGAGGCTAAGGTTTGGGGCTGGTGCGATCGCCTCCCCCCTCCCCCCTTTCACGTGTATGCCCCTTGCGCCCTCTCTTCGATGCCACTTGGGGGGGGGGGGGGGGGCTTCGCCCCCCTCCTCGTCCCCCTGTTTCGTTGCCCCTGCCTAGAGGTGTTCCAACTGAGCGACAATGTGGTTCACGTTCAATGAACTCACTAGCGGCCATGACAGGCTTTCAAGAGAGAGGCTCGTGCTAGGGCTTGTGTGCTGGCGCGTTTAGTGACGTTCTTTTAGAGTTTTTATACCCTTGACGTCAGGGTCAAGATTATCAGTTGTGAGTGACAAATTCGATGGTGCGTGTTCAAATCTACGGTGACAAGTTTTATGGTGTACGATGGAAGCTTGGAGTCATCGCGTTCTTAGAACATCACTGTCAATATTGACAACCTGACATTACCCTTATTTATCGTTGATAAAAGCAGAATTAACCCCAATCCGGCTAATCTTAGAAAGCCGACCACACCGACGCTTTTGCTATGCCTACGTGACCAGTAATCATTAATTAGAAAAAAAAAAGTAAAATGATTTTATCCCACCGATGGGGCAGCTGCCCGGAGGCGAAATCTGCCCGAAAGCGGACAACGCTACTCGGCTGGTTCTGACCTATAGCCACGTCGGGCTACACTTTGATCGTATTCAAAAGGTCAACAGAAATGAAAAGAATGGCAGCGACGTTTTTCAGAACATTCTGCTTTACCGCCGGAAATAAGAACGATTTCAGACTGTCAAGAATAAAGTTTATTCTCTCTCTCTTCAGACTGTCAACTTCGACGGTGTTGATTTTAGAATGCAATTATCCCCGCACTCCGCCGTGCTTTTTAGAGACTATCAAACCTGTTGGTAGCAGTTGATAATCTTTCTTGTGACGTCACACTAATGAACCACGGTCGTCTCCGCGCGCTCCTCTCCTGCCGCTTTAGTTCGGCCACAGCCTCCTCTATTGGCGACGTAAGCGATCAAAAGCATCGCTGCAGTCGGCCTGCCACGATTGGCCGAATGCTGACCATGACGTCAGGAAAAGATTTCTCATCGACGGAAATAAGAGTAATGGATGAACCTCAAACTGGACGGTGTTGGCAGTGTTGCTTGCAGAGCGCAATGATTTCAAGCTTCCCCCATGCTCATTACAAACACCATCAAACTTGTTGTTCGCAAAGTAATGACGTCACGAGAGAAAACCATAGGAGGGCACCAACGAAACATGGCGACGTGACGATCGAAAGCGTCGCTGTGGTGAGCCCACTGCAATAGACCATTTGCTCTCTTACCCAAGCATCAAGGAGAATGCAGGGATTGGTGTTCCACGCGCCACACGCGCACGCCTTTCCTGTATAAAAGATTCGAAGTAAATAACCAAAAAGAAAGCATTGACGAACGCGCGTGCAAGATGCCATTTGTTTTATGTTTTTGCTTTAGAAAATTTACTACTGCTGAGGCCAGCACGTGCAGCGCAGTGGAACACCAATCCCTGCATTCTCCTTGATGCTTGGGTAAGACAGCAATAGGTCTATTGGCCGAATGATGACGTGAGCAAAGGGTTTCTCATCGATGGAAATAAGAGGAATGTAAGAACTTCAATTTTGACGGTGCTGGCAGTGTTGCTTTGAGAGCGCTATGATTTCAGGCTTCCACCACGCTCATTGCAAACACCATGTAACTTGTTGTTCACAAGGCAATGACGTCACAAAAGGTGACCAAACAAGGGCGCCACAGAAATTTTCCCGCCGCTAATACTCACAAAGCCTGGCAGTTCGATGACGGAGCCACAGAGTGCCCGGTCGCAGATTTGAAGCGCGAGGATCTGGTTGCTGAAGCATTTCTCGGGGAGTCTGGTATTCAGCGCACAGCTTTTGCAGCGGCGAGGACCCGAAGCATGGTTTTCAAACCCGACGAGAAAAGAAGCGGTATAGCCCGAGGAACGCGAGAAGCACGAGCGGACATTCTATCGCCCGGGACAAGTGTGTTTGGGCGTCTCGCCGCAGCGGGGCGCCCGTTACATGACTCTTGTCTGTCGCTCTACCTTTTCACTTTCGGCGGCCGCGTCACGTGACGATCTGCCTAGCTTTGTCAGTATAGAGGAGGCTATGGTTCCGCGCCTAGGAAGTTGTAGGGACTTTTCGCCTCTTCAATGAAAAATGTTACGACAATAAACTGATCTGCGGGTTTGTGATAAAAGAAAACTTTGCGGCAATCTTTCGGCTCTTCCCCCACTAAGTCACAACACAAAGAATCTCTGTGTTGGACGAGTTTAGCAACCCTCAGAGCCAAGGAAGGCCGTCGCATCACCATCAAGAGCTTTAATGCCGCTATCTGGTGGCGGTGGAGAACGAGCTTGCTTAAATCAAGCACCCCGAACTTCGTGAATCCAAGCCGACATAAACGAACCAACTTCAAAGAATACCCGGAGAATTCCCCGCTTTCTGCCCTACGTGGTTTCCAAGACGTTCGCTTTTCTTGGTGTGGAGAACCTCTGCTGTGCCGCCATCAAAGCGTCGGTACGTTTGGCTCTGGCAACGTTGGGCTCTGGACAGGGTGGCTAGATTGACTTTTGAAAAGGGTCTATTGGCTAGTGCTGCAAGTGTGCACAGTAAGGCTGAGTGATAATACAACGTATCGGGCACACAGGTGAGCCAGGATACTTTCTATTTTTGCATGCTGATAGCGAGCGGAAACAGATAATCATTCCTTCTCGACGGTACATTCCGTTTGGAGAAACACGCGGTGCTGGAAATATCGGGAGATACGAGATCAGGAGGAGACTCTAGACAAGCTGGAGACACACCGTAACAATGTGAATACTTATCTGCGTGTGCTAGGGGACAACTCTCTGCGGTTTGTCCGGGGAAGCGAACAGTCGTGCATTACCCATTACAGGAAGGAATGTGATAAAAGCTAAATATACATTTTATGCTCCCATAGGTGCACTTTACAGCGAAAGAAATCGTAACCAGAAAATACGAAACGTGCACAAAACATTCTAAAAAAAGGCATACATACCTGGAAATTTTAGAAATTCAATTGTCAAACTCTTTTTTCTTTATGACGTGAAAACATTTTTTTAATAAACGACGAGTGCAGTCAGTGGATGTACCACCTTCGATAGAACGTGCCAGTGGTATTCCTCCACAGCGGGCGCAGGTATCGCGTAATAATACACATTTCGCGGACGGTAACTTTAAAAAATATTTTGCAAAATAATTTAAATGCATCAATTTAACAGCTTAAAAAAAACATATATAGAGAGACACGTAGGCTCAACGTCACGGAGCTGCGGCGGCGCTGCGATCGCGCCGGAGCCGGGTGGTGTGGGCAAAAGGGCGCCCGTTTTGCGAGGGCGTCATAGCAATTCAGCATGCCGCAAAGCTGTGCAGCCGTGAATTGCACCGACAGGTACAGCAGAAGTGGCGGAGGGAGTTTCCACAAGTTGCCGGCTGACTCTGAAAGGCGCAGAAGATGGATAATATCCGTGGATCGAAAATCATGGTTGCCTCGCGCGGACGACCGTTTGTGCGGGAAGCACTTTCTTGAAGGCAAGTGTGGCTTCCATTTCAATCTCCGGCCCGAGGCTTGCTTATGTGCAGGGAAACCGTCGTCTGATCGAGACCACCCAGATTTTGTTCCCACGGTGTTCGCGCACAAAGCACCGGCCAAGCGCTTGTCGGTGGCTCGCTACCAGTGTTGGCGGCAACGCGTTACAAGTAACGGCGTTGCCGGTAACGCGTTACTTTTTTCTGTAACGTAACAACGTATACTTGTTACTTTTTCAAGAGAGTAACGGGGAACGTACTTACGCTACTTATTTCGAATAACGCATAACGTAGTTACGTTACTCGTTACATATTCTTCCCAAGACTCGAAAAAGAAAATTGTTTTTCGTGCTTTCATACTTTGTTTTATTTTCAGCTCGAGCACGCTACGAGCAGATGGGACCGATCGGCAGCGTCAAAAACACACCATCATGGTGTCCGTCATGTTTCTCTACGTGTTCTAGCATCGCTGAACCAATCATAAACAAGAAAGACCCGGTGACTTGCTCTTTTGACGCTCCTTGATTGGTCCCATTAGCTCGTAGCTTCGGCTGCGTGTGGACTTAAGCTCAAGTCATTATTGATTGCACATACATTCCACCTACCTTCAAACATTTGCTTGTCTTTTCCCCATGCAAAAAAGGCCCACTTCTGAAAAACCCCAACACCTACGCCCTTTGTCCCAGTGTCTAAAAACGCTGTCGCCAAAAGAAACAAACAAAAAACACTGTTACCGTCAATTTATAGATAACAAGTAATGCAAAAGTAACGTGCGTAACTTTTTAATTGTGAAGACTTTCCTTTTATGTTGAGGTAACGTAGGTCGATAACGCGTTTTATTTATTTGCAAGTAACGAGTAACGTATTTCGTTACCTTGTTTTCGGTGTAACGCCTACAACACTGCTACCCGTGCAACCAATCAGAAGGAGACCGGCGGCAGAACGGAAAAAGTGTTACCGCTTGTCGTACCCAATTGTGATCATGAGAGTAAGAAAAATATCATACCTTGACTTTATAAGGACGCTGTATGTTTTTAATCAATTAATAAATACACTTACACAGGCCCACCGTCTGCTGGTCCACCGTGCTGATCCCGCCGGCAGCGCGGAAAGCGACTCGAAGTAATTGTAGGCCTCGAGGGACCTGTACGCCTGCACCGTGTCGGCCGTGAACTGGCTTGGCGAAAAAACTAAATAAACGACGACGTGAGCCATCGACGTCGGTGGCAGCAACTTCATATCGGAACTCTAGCAGTCCTTGTTTACGGCGTACGGCGTACAGTTTGTCTCGATACCGCTGCCGTTCGGGCTCGGGTAGCGAGCTCAAATAGTCGGGCATAACATACGACATACGTAGACAAGAAATACTACGCACAAATAAAGCTAGAAGCGTCTCTACAACGTCAGCAACGCACGCCACACAACGCAATGGCGAAAAAGTGGCCTGGCCACTTTTGCCCACATAGCTTCTGCGCATGCGCGGCCTTCCGGCCATGTTGTAAACAGAGTCGCGCCGCGTGTTGGTGTGTACGCCAGTTTGCTGTTTGTAAACAAGCCGGCGTTAGCCCCCACAGATGTCGGCACTTCGCGAGCGCAGAAACCAGACTGGAGCAGCAGCCAGTAGGCGTGGCGACGAAGGCGTTGGACAGGGAAAAAGTGAAGGAAAGGGGGAGAGCGCCGAAGGAGCGAAAGAAGAAGGAGAGAGGAAAGTGGAAACGACCGCCATTTTGACGCAACACGCTTTCCGAGGGGCTACGCGTCGTCTGCAACGGGCCGACTTCTTTCTCACCTGAATAAAAGTTGCCGTCAAACGCCGAGAAAACGTCATTCATTAGCTTTTTAACCCACCGAGGAATTACACTATATACCATTTTTTATTAAAGAGTCAGAGAAATAAAAGGAAAGAAGCAAAGTTTGGATTTCGATCCCATGCATTCCACAGGGAGAATGAATGAAAATGGCGGCCTTCCCCGCGCTTGTGCTTGCGCGCGCGGCAACTGCAGCGCCTCCGCGGGGGCGGGACGTCGGAGCTAAAAAGGATCACGGCCTTCAGGATTCGGAGGTCATGGCTGAAGATTGTGGAGAGTTTGGCAACCTTAAAGACGGCGTCTGCTACTCCATGTATTTTGAAAACAAATCGAAACGTAGACGCTGTACAAAGATAGTTTTCAAATCTGTTTAAACCATTGATTTAAGTACGAAGTAAAATAGTAAATCTATCGAGCACGTTCAATATATTTAATTGAATATAAAACAAATAAGCAGCCTTTATTTGAGAAGCATGAATTTTTTGCAAGGAACTCACAAAAACTTCCAAGTTTGCCTCACTCGAGCAATAATGTCAGCAGCGGATGACAAAAATTATATAGAAATTGAAGCGTTAAAAAAAGTAAGTTGAGGTATTTTAATTTAATCACCCGTTGAACGGCTCAGAAATGTCATACCGTACAGGGATAAAATGAAAAACAAAATAAAAAACAACTATACAGAAATTTAACAGAAAAGCAAAGATAAACAAGAGGCAATCAATTAACAGGATGTTTTAAGCGATCAGCCTCATTCGTGCAATTAGTTGTCGCCTAACAGTGCAATGAGCTCTGCTCCCAGCAAAATTGAATGTCACCCACAGCCAATAGGGACGTGGAAAACAATTTTATGTCCCGGAGTAGAAAAAAAAAAGCACGAGCTATTTCAAGGAGTAAGAACTCGGACAGATCTTGGCATATCCAACTGGGGCACGTCACACAGTCTTACCATACTGCTCATCCTACAAACGTGACAGAAGGATCCGTCAAACAAATCTCAAGCACTTTATATTCTGATACAAACCCATATTCAACAAAAAAAAAAAAAGTCTTTGTTGGACAATTTAGTACCGAAAGAAAGATGCCGTAATGCCTCACAAGGTCTCAAAATTTCCTTCCGAGTCCCACGGTTTTCAATCATCTACTAACCCAAACTCTGGCCCTCGGGCCAAATCCACCGACCGCGGAGGCCTTCGTTCCAACAGGCAAGAAACGTGGCCGCGACGCGCACAAAATAGCAAAAAACACTCGAACTATTTTTTTATTTTTTACTTTACATTTTTATATTTATATTTCGGCCCTCGAGACTACGACCGATCCCCAATCCGGCACCCTTAGGCAAAAAGTTTGGCGACCCCTGTGCTAACCAAACCATCTCCCTTGCGCACTTTCATTACAAAGAGGAAAAATGAGTTGCGTTTATACCAGCCGATGGGCACACAGTACCGTTGTCGGAAATGCTTATCATTTCCTGGATCGCAAATGAGCTACGCAAGAGTTGCCAAGATGACTAACCGGCGAGGAACGTGGCAGTTGCCTCCCGATGCCACAAAGCGGACAAGGTCGGCCGTAGAGGCAATTACAATACGCCAACGACTGCACTTTTTTTTCTCTCGCAAGGTCTTTGAACAGGTTTTCTGGTTTCTTGGCACACGTGCGTACTTGGAAGGTTATCTAAGAATTCCAAGCCACTGTGCACGCCACGCGGATGGGAATGACCGACCAGCGTGCTCGCTGGTTTCCAACCTCACATGTTGTATTTGCTCTTTCTGCGATTGGTCAAACGACGGGCATATGAGCATCGTCAGGCTGCCAAATTCGACGGTGTTGGTTTAAGAAGGCGTTGGCTCCTAGCTTCCACTGATATTTTTACACACACCGTCGGGCTAGTCGTCGCGACTGATGACAAGTAGCCAGAATCTCAACTCGTTACGTAATGGTGAGGCAAATCCCGGTTACGACGTCAAGGATGGAGACAATGAGACGGCGCCCCCCAAAAAAATCTTCGCACGCGCAGCCCAAGCCCGGCATAATGCAACGAGCGGGTGCTGGTGGGGGAGCATCTACTGCATTCGTTGCCTGTCACTGAATCCACTTCAAAAGCACGCAGTTTTGTAAACGCTGCTTTAACTTTCCGCGATTTAAGATATCTGAAACACATGGGGATAACTTCTTACCACAACCCGAGACAAGGAAACAAACGGAGATATATATATATATATCATACACACGTAAGAGACAGTGTGTCCAAGAGTTGTGCCGGATGCAGGCAAGAACTTGTCTTTATTGCCCCCTTCCCGTCGTCACATCGATATCTTTTATCTACGGGCGGTTGTGTAATCACAACGCGTTCTGCACCTTGAAGGGTAGCTCCGGCGGTTTCTTGAGCTTCCCGAACCAACTACATTTTCTGCAATACCCGGGATTTACTCCTCCCGGCGTGCTCTTTTTATTATCTCTAAATATCTAACAGATTGTGAGAAAATGGCAAAGGAAGGTTTTGCCTAAAACCAAGATTCAAATTACCCCACGCTTGCTGCGTGCTGCCATCATGATTTCCACTTGCTCGTCCCCTCTTCTTTTCGAATCATAATCATCACCATCGCCATCGTCATCAACAACAACAACAGTATTACAGTCACAAAGATGCGATTAGGAGATTGCATGGTGGAAATGATCTAGGGAAAATTTATTGATGCGCAGCTAACTAGCACAGCTGGGAACAGGCGGGACAGAGGAAAATTGGGACTTCCTCCCGCGTGGCTCCGGCCCAAAGTCTTAACCCTGTCTCCCAGTGGGTCTGGTGCTGGGGTAACGCCGACTAGGTTCGACCAGAGGAAAATTGGCGACTCTCGCCGGGAAGAAGAAGACGGGGGTGACTTTTTTTTTTTTTTTGCCCGATGCTTTAAAGGTCATTTTGGTGATATCCCACACTGACCGGTGATAGTTAGGGGAGAAAATTGATTTAGAAGAGTAGGAATCATGTTTCTCTTTTTTAGGCTTAGGCTAGGTGGCGCAAGCTACCGCCCGTTACAAAGGTTATAGCCATTAACATCCATCCATCCATTATACACACTACGTCCTATACACAGTATTGAGGACTAGGACATCTAAGACAAAGTATGAGGAAATGGACACGCGGTGTGCTGTATGTCAATGGGAAGGCGAGACAATAGAGCATGTGGTGTAGAGGTGCACAGGGATAGCTCCCGCCCTCCCGGAGGGGGCGACGGATTTAGCCTAAGTGCTGGGTTTTGCAGACAAGATTGAAAGAATGAATGATAAGTACATTTAAATAACAAAGAAGAAACTGGAAGACTGTTGTAAATTATGTAGGGGGAATTGAATAACGTACAACTAACTGACACAGCTGGGGATAGGCGGGACAGAGGAAAATTGGGACTCCCTCCCACGTGGCTCCGGCCCAAAGTCGCCATCCTGTCTTTCAGTGGGTTCATGCAGTGCCGGGGTAACGCCGACTAGGTTTGAGCAGAGGTAAATTGGCGACCCCCTCGCTGAGGGGAAGGGGGGGGGGTGAAGTTTTTAGTTTTTTTGCCCGATTTCCCAAATGCCATCCAGGTGTTATCCCACACCGCCTGGTGATAGTTACGAAATTGCAGAGGGTAAGCGAATCAGCGAAGTAAAGAAATCATGCTTTTGGGTCTTAACTTCTAGGCTATAGGTTGCGAAAGCTACCTCCCGCTATAAAGGGTTCAGCCGTTAGCATCCATCCATCCATCCATCCAGGCGGTACCACCATTCGCTTGACTCGCTTTAAGATATCCCGCCCTGGGCCAGCATTGTACAAAAAACGATATCGATGAATTGAAAAAGAAAATCAAATAAATCCTTCGTTAGTCACTTGCTCGACACACAAGACATGCATTTGAGTGAGAAACGCAAGACTAAAAACCGTTAAGCACCAACAGCATCTTTCATATACCCGCGTACACAGGCACCTGCCTCCTCGCTTTGGACAAAAAGTGAACCCAGGAAGCGCACCACGCAATCTCACTTGAATAAGGGTATGTAAAAATGGTTTTCTCTGGTCTCTGAGAAAAATAAATATATTGACAACTTGCGTCACAACCCCCTTGTTGTAAATACTTGTTTACTGCAACAAGACCAGTGGCGCAGTTTTGGCACGCCATGCGTACACCGTCGCACAGGGCAGACCCCATATTAACATGTTCTATTATAGAAAAAAGAATTTCGTGTGACACGTGGTCGAGCGTTTTCTCTAGGTCGGCTTGTAATATGGCAACTCTTCGCACAAAAGAATAACAAAAAACTTACCGGAATGCTACGGGCGACGTGCACGTGTGTTACAATGCCTTTTATTCCGCACGTCTGGTGTGGGCCGACGATAGTGTTTATAACACTCTGCGAACCTTCCGCTAAATCATTCATCAGTATCTTATAGTCTATGTTAAATTACTGTGATCGGATGGTACGATCCAGCAAAGCAAAGTTTTGAGAGGTTTTCACTTTTGGGCATAAAATCGTGCACAAAAACAACAGGGGTAAAGCTTTTAGTATGTATGCTCCACTATGTACACAGACCGCAGAACAAAGGTAAGATCTCATAAAAAGAAGCCCCAAGCGTTCGATATCTCCTATTGCGAAATTTGAGCGGCACTTTTCATGGCTTCAAGGTTATTGACATTCCACGATTAAAAAAAAAAAAAGCTATTGAAACTATAGCAGGGCCGATACGTTTTCTTTTCTTCGGCTTTTAAAACGATTCTGCACCACTGATTGTTTTCATTGTACTACTTTGCAGATATCTTGAGGTGACTACAAACAGCGGGGCTGTACAAAGCCCGCCAGCTGTTCTTATTCATTAGGGACATATACACTTTGTTCTAAGTTATTTGGTGTAGTGTTCCAACTTCCGTATAATGAGTTTTCGAGGTTGCTATGGCCTTTGTCCTTATAACGGTTATTGTTAGAGAATCTTTACAACCTTGGTCGGCTTTTTGTCATGTCTTTCAGGTCTTCTTGGCAGACTCACAAATCAAATTTTAGAGCGCAGCTCTTGCGCCCATTTTCGTGTTTGGCGGCGTTGGCCCCGGCGTAACCGTGCTAGATTTAGCGGGAAAACTGACGTCACGCAATCTCAACACCAATTACATTTCCCGCTAAATTTAGCGGGAAATTGACTAGCTGTTGAGGTCACGTGACGTCAATTTTCCCGCTAAATTTAGCACGGTTACGCCGGCGCCAACGCCGCCAAACACGAAAATGGGCGCCTAAAGCTGCGCTCTAAAATTTGATCTGTGAGCCTAGATTAGATTTAAAAAGGCAATTAAACACTACCTTTTGGCAGACTTGGACGTAGTTCAACTACTCTACTCAAACTACTGTAGTTTAACTACTTTTCCGAGTAACTTGGTAACTTTCAATTACAACTTTATTTGGGTAATTAGTAGTTTAATTTAACTACGTTTTTCAGGTAACTTCTACTCAAATTACTAACTACTTTCGAAATCTAATCCTATTTTTTTTTATAACAAAAGTTTGAGCGCAGAAATAAATAAGACACTGGCAGATTAAGTGGTATTCCCGAACAAGGGGCCCCCTCACATTCCGTTCCCACGCACTTATACTCGGCAGCCGTAGAAACTGCATCACAGACGTCCTGGGGTCAAGGTGGCGACAAGCAGCCAAAACATAACATCGGCGCGCACGAACGCAGGCAGAGATGCTTAACAGGCCTTGGTCGGGTATTGACCTAATCCGGTAATGCACGCAGGCGCCGCGCCTCCAGCTGCAACCGTGAAAGACGGGGGCACTCCGAGGGTTATTGTTGTTTTCATGTTGTGTGCCTTTAGTGAGTTCTGACTCAAGTGGTAGGCTCACGGTAGGCGCCACTGGAATGACCTCGCAGCTGGGCGCCTGTTCTCATGGTCGCCTCGTCGTCAGCGCATACTTTCTTCCGAAGCCGGACTCCCCCGCGCACAAACGCAGACACAGATAATCCGTTCATGGGAGCACGTTCCCGCTTCCCGCTTCTCCACGTAATCCTTCGCGTCCTTCCGACCTTCCACGCCAGGGAGACCTCCTCTTTGTTGAAAACGTTGTACTTGTCACCCTTGGGAGATCCTTTTGTTGGACCCAACGTCAGCAACGAAAAGCAATTTTTTTTTTCAGTGGCGTAGCATTAACATTGCAACGAGACGCGCAGTCGTTCGGATGATCCCATCGTCGTGGCGCGAGACTTGATCCCTTGACGGTCAGGTGCACTCGCTCGGCGAACTCTCCGAACGTCGTGAGAATAAAGAGGGGCCAGTCATAACAATCTCAACTTGCCGAATAAAAAAGGAAGGAGGAGGAGAGTTTGTTATAAAGACCCTCTAGCCGAGGCAAGCCTCACATGTTTCGTCATGGACACCAAAGATGCTGACACTCGCTTACCCGACCCTGCACAGCCTGCTTCTGAAATTGAACGCTGCCTTTGCATCCAGCGCCATGGTGGAACGTCTGTTTAGCTTGACTGAGGACGTCATTAGAAGGAAAAGGGGAAAACTCTCCGATAACAACTTTGAAAGACAATTGCTTCTGCGAGCGAATAAATTATTTTGGAAGTCCTAAAATGACGGCATTTAATTCAGGCTCGCAGGGTTTTTCATTGATCAAAACTGTTGTCCCTTTTGCTGCCACAAAAATATAAGAAGTAACTTCGAACGTAACTTCAAAGTAACTCGCTACTTTTTTGCAGTAGTTAGTAGTTTACTCAATTACTATTACAAATGCGTAATTTCTACTCTACTCCAACTACTTTTGGCGTCGATACTCAGTAACTTAACTTAACTACCTTTTTTGAGTAATTTGTACATGTCTGCCTTTTGGACGCACCTTAATAGTTATGTATGAATGGTATGTATTTTGTATTCTCTATTTTTATTTGTAGTTTTGTGAGAAGCTGCCAGCCATTCGCCATCCGTTATCTTTCTGTGTATTCAAGTTGAAACGATCATAAAGCATGTTGCCCTGTTTAATGTGCATATGTTAATCACATGTTTCTATGCTTGCAACCGGTTGGTCTGTTTGTGTTTATTATTACCATTTCCTTTTTTGCTGCTGTGCGATGTATAAGGGTGGGTTGTCAGGTAAAGTCTGTTCACATTTTGCCCACTCACCCGTGACTCAAGAAGTCCAAATGAAGGTTATTATTATTATGTGACTTCATTTTCACCGCTGAATTTAGCGGGGAAACTGAATTGGTGTTGAGGTCACGTGGCGTCAAATTTTCAGCTAAATTTATCGGGGAAACTGTGGGAGGTGGAGAGGGCGTGAACGAGGAGGATGGGAGGGTACGCAGGAGGAGGAGGCAGAGGAGGAGGATGGGGGAGGAGAGGAGGAAGAGGGGACGAGAAAGAGGAGAGAAGGACGGGTGGAGGAGGACGAGGAGGGCATACCTTCCCCTCCGTACCTTCCCTCCTCTTCAAGAGATGCGCTCTAATTTCGCATTACAGTGATTTGTAAACGTCTTTAATTTTTTTAAATTATAAATACCTTACCCTGTTAAACGTTTTCGCAATCCATACTTCGTTGTCTTCCACGAACTAAAGTGAATCTGCATTGTTCTTCTGAGTCCATTGAATGCTCGCAAGGTGCTTATAACCGAAGACTCAAAAGCCTCTTGAATATTCATTAGTGTCATCGACAGATAAAACCATTAAAACAACAACAAAAAAATCTGACGATAGGTGTCATGTGTACGTCAATGTTAACATCTAGAATATTAACTTTTCCTGTCTGGTTCAACATATTAAATATAAACAGTGCAAGAGGCAGACGAGGACATGAAGAAGACAGGACAGCGCTGAACTGTCTTCATGTCCTCGTCTGGTTCTTGGGCTGTTTATATTTAGTATACGTTAACGGCTGTTACGCACACATATACGAACTTTTATTATAAAATCGGAGTAACTAATTTAAGAAAAAGAACAGTGAGTTTGTGCGACATTACCAAGTGTTCCTGTTCCTCAATGTCAATCGTTAGCTTATGTACGGCTAAACAAACTTCCATTTGGACAAATAGATGTCCACTCAAAAGCGACAATACCCCCCCCCCCAAAAAAAAAGTACCAAAAAAAAGGCAAACTGGTTTTAAGCTTTCTTTTTTTTTCTAAATTGAGGATTGCTTGCCGTTCTACTCATTTATAATCTATTTCTTGTAGGGCGAGGAAATTGTTCTTCACCGAACTAAGTGAAAGATTTTTTGTTGTTGTTTTGCGTTATTTCAACGTGAGACTACTTTTAATTACTCTTTTATAAATGCTAGCAGCGAATGTTTTAAATTATCAGCTAATGCGTGTCCTTTTCCTTTTTTTACACGCCGCATGTTAAAAACACGCGTCAAAAACAGAGACAAATTACTCCGAATATTTAACTGGGTTTACAGATTATCCGGTCATTTTATTTTATCTCTCAAGATAGTGAAGGACTCAATATTTGGAACATTACAATTTAATTCGGTGTTCAATTAACTGCTTGCTCTAACTATTCCAATACTGCGCCGTATTAGTTTGATGCTATTTTCGGGATCTTTAATTTTACGTGAATACCCTGGGAGTTGCTAGCATGTGCCACCAGTGCGATCACCACTCCACAGAAAATAAGAATATTAAAATAAAAAAATGAAATTATTATTATTATTACTATTATTATTATTATTATTATTATTATTATTATTATTATTATTATTATTATTATTATTATTATTATTATTATTATTGTGAAAAATTCTACAGTTTCGGAGGCAGTCATTTTAAAACATTTATAAAAGTTGTTTTTGACATTTGTCTGCTTTTATTTTAGGATTTTAACAATCATGTATAGGTTATTGCCAGAAGTGCGGCTTTCTTTAATAAAACGCCTATTAGTGTATCTTCGCCCATCCTCACTTAGCAGGCTATTTATGTGAAATATACTAACTTAATTGTACCAAAACACTATTTCTACTCGTCGATATCCGATCGCATTTAATAGTTCTTTTCGTCGTTGTGTTACGGATCATAAAACTATCGATGTTCATGATGGCGATGATTTATCGTGACGATTGAATATATTTATAAACATTATATCTACATACGTAACAGATTCATCCTCCGAGTAACACTATTGGGATCCATGTTCGGTGCGGTTTTTTAAACGAAGTATTTTAGTTGAGAAAGTGGTGTGGGAGTTATTAAGACACGTTGTTTGGACGCTCGCGTCTCGAATTGTGTTTGTTTGATGCCTCGTACACATAGTCACCGAGATCCTAAGCAGCGCAGGGCATGACCTATTAGTATTCACGCTTCTTGCTTCGTGATTGGTCCTTCGGCTTTCTTATCAGCCAGTGGCACGATCTCATCGGCTGTAGTGCGATGGTAAAAGGACTCTCCACACCCTGCGCTCCTTATGCTGTCAGTGACTATATACGGTCACCATCGGTTTTGCAGCCCAGTGGCACTTGTTTGTTAGGGGAACTGGTGTTTTTGCGGCTTTTTACTAGAAACACCGATAGCTTTTTGTTCGTTTGTTTCCACAATATTAGTGAAGAACAAATGGGCACCACAGTCCTGCAGTCTGATCGGTCTTCAGCCCCTAATTTTATTTGTGACCATTTTTTTTTGCGTTATACAGAGTTGATTTTTATGCAGGAGCCAGTCATGGTAGCACGCTAACTTCTTAAGTAACACAATATCAAACAAGCTCAAACAACATAATTTAAAATAAATGCGGTTCTATTTTCCTTTTGTCTTTAGCACGTAATTGTTTTTTCTCCATTGTGTACGGCGCTGTTTGCCTCGTTACGAGAAATGCTTACCAATGTTCTTTGAAACATCTACAAGCAGTGATTTTAGCTCAATAAACTGAATTGTTCAGTTTATTACGCCACATAACCGTAAACAGAGATAAATTTGGCCAAGTCTAGAAGTGCTGAAATAATTATTTTCGAAAATTAGTTACGCGCGCAAATGTTCTGAAAATAAGCCTTACATTTTGTTTTATGTAGATGTAGGTATAATTTGGGTAGACCTGATGTCGCCGCTTGCGTCATCCTATGAACCTGGTGCCTCATAACTTCCATAACTCCCATCTCTAATGCTAAGCGGCTCATCTTTATGTCCACACACTGATTTTATATTACTTTTCGTACCTAATATCAAAATGCCGGCACTGAAAGGTAAGTGTAACGCCTCAGTTCGAGCTTATTGTTTTACTCTAGCGAAAAAGATTTAGTCTATTATCTCCAAGAATACTCTAGTTGTTCGTGAATAATAAACGCAAGTTATTTTTTAAATTAAAATTGACGTTTTTTTTTGTTTTTTTTTACATTCAAGAAGAACGGAATGAGGCGTTTTCATTTGTTTCAGGCCTAGACAGCAGTCGGAGTACAAACATTACTGAGCGCAGCTAGGTATCTATAAAATGTCCCTGTCGGTCAGTCGGGCCACGGATCTAAACCACGGACTTGATGCGAGTCTTTTGAGTCTTGACAATAAGCCTAATGGGTCGACGACCGCATGCCTTTGCAAGTGCTTACCAGCTATTTTGAACACGTCAACGCTCTGCTCTGACGCCATGGCGCTGCGGTGGCGCTGCTGTCGACGCAATGCTATAGTGTAGACGCTTTACTGACACAAATTCGCTTCCTGCGCACGCGCACCAGAGTTTGTTTCGTAAACAGCGGCTTTTAGAACTAATTGATGAAAATAAAAAATTGCTCTTCACTGGTTCGCCAAGAAAATGCCGACCTAGAACACCCGTAGCAATATTTGTGAGGTGAATAGGAGCGTAAAAGGAATAAATGAAACAGGGAAAGTTCACAAACAAACAAGGCTTAAAGTTGCTGGGGTGAACAATAGGTGAAAAAAGTGGTGTTACCAACCGCAACCTATACACCAACTCATGTTTACAAACAAACCGATGCACCTCTAGCGGGCACCACCGGCACCGCCCATGCGGTATGGAGTGTGGGCAAAAAGCTCGCCGTCGCCCGTAAACAAACCATTGGAATGCGATGTTGTTGGCGTCGGTGTGAGTCCCCGTGCTCTTCTTCGCCTTGGAATGGTCGATTTTACGTCTTCCTGGAAATGTCTGACTATTGTGGCGGCCTCAGTCACTCCGGTCGACCGCTGGGGGTCACTTGCCTCTGCATTGAGCTGCTTGAACATGCCAGCCTGATTCGACAACATCACCATCATGAGGAGAGAACGAATGGGACCACCAGAGAATTATCTTTGAAGCGTATTCAATAACAAAAGGGGCAAGATGCATGTGCCACCCAAACATCGGTTTTTCTACGCAAAAAAATTGCTTATCTTGACACATTTGAAGCGATAGTGCGGTTTACTTCGTTGGTGTATTTTTCAATGTATGTTTAGTTACGAGTTCAGCGCTTGTGTCCTTTGCATCGCAATAAACGTTTGGCGCACAAAGATCACTAAGAGTAAGCCAAATAATTGAAAACTATATTCAAGGAAAAGTCACAGTAAAGTGCAATTAAATAAAACTTTCAGCCTTTCCACTCTGGTGAAGGGAAGAAGCAGCGGAGCTGTAGCTTCTGTTCTCGGCCGTGGCTTTCCAGGTGAGCGATCTGCTCTTCTTTTGGCAAGGAATTCTGAAGAACTCGACGTAGTGGAACTTTAGGCGATAGCGGCCTCGCTGGCGGTTGCGGAACCATTCGCGCTGCTGCGCGCATCGCCGCTCGTTCCGTTCCCGCTCTTCTTCCTCCGTATTGAGTAACTGTATATGCTCCGCGCTTCAGAGTAACTGTATAGGCTCTGCAAGCAGAGCCTACTGCAGTTACTCTACCTGTGAAGAAATGTTGCCGCTATCTATGGCAACCAGTTGTCTGGTTGCCGAGGCTGGAAAGGTTGCCGCGATATATGAGCGACGACGGCAAGCAGACAACCGGCAAACACAACACTCTGGACAGCTCCCGCCATCTATGAGTGACGGCGGCAACCAGAGTGTTGTGTCGACATTTGTTTGGTATCCGGACACGATCCTGGAAACTAGCCCTTAAAGAGGGTAACTGCGAAAGAAAAAAGTGTTTTTTTTAAACGGCCTAATTGGGACAAGCATGTCACAAAACAAATCTTCCGCGAATAAACTAAATTTTTTCTAGCAATATTTACGCCACAGGACGTAATTTAGTCGGAGTCCCAACCTCTCCCGCATTTGAAACTCCCCGCTCTTTCCACGCCCCCGCAGAGTGGCTGGTATACGTCACTCCGTGACGTTTGGCTTGCTTCTCTGTGACGTATAATAGCCGCTTTGTGGCGCGCGATTCAAAACGGGTGGAAATAGCCTGCGAACTAAAATCAGTCCTGCGCATTAAATATTGCTGTAAAAATTTTGTTTTTGGCCCAGAAAAATTGTTTTGTGACATGCTTGTCCCTAATTAGGCTGTTTAACAAATACACTTTTTCTTTTTGCAGTTACCCTTTAACAGCTCCGCTGCAGAAACACGCTGTTTGCTGCGGACATGATGGCAGAACTATCTGTGGACATAGCACGTTCGCAGCATGCATCCGCTGTTCGCTTCCAGCGTGTCTGCGAACAGGTTCTGTGACTACGATACCAGAACCACAAAGCCTAACAAATCGCCGCGAGAAACGGCCGCCGAAATGGAAAAGGAGGAGCGGCAGACCACGATTGATGAGGAGAGCCACGTGACTGGCGCCCCGCTGCAGCGAGACGCCGAAACGCACGTCTCCCGAGCGAACAAGTGAGCTTGGGGTCCCCGCCGCTGCAAAAGCTGTGCGCATGACGTCCAGGTTCCCGAGAAATGGCTCTTTGATGCTCTGTGCTACCAGATCCTCGCGCTCCAAATCTGCGACAGGGCTCTTTATGGCTGCGTCGTCGAACTGCCAGGCTTTGCGAGTAGAGAGGAGGCTATGGTATAGTTCGACCGCAGTCGACGATCCAATGAAACTAATCAAGGAGCGCGTGAAAAGTGCATCGTTGCGACGCTCGCCGTCTTTGTGGGCTTGTACGTCTCCGCCGACTAAACCAATCGCGCGCGCAAAGAAAGCGCCGCCGCCGCGGCGCATTTACTGCCTTAAAGCCTGTTCGTTACGCGGTATATATCCCTGAAGCAGCTAGACAGGACGGAGTCAACGATACGCGCGGCGAACACGCAGACGTAGACGACGTCGCGGAAGCAACACGCAGTCGTCTCGTGTTTCCAGCGCGAGTGTCGATGCACCCTGCGATGTTTATCTCGCCGACGCGTCCGCGGTTCAACGTCTTCCCGAACCGTTATCCGGGAAATTCCGATCGCGGGACCCGACGCAACGATCAAGTGAAAGTCGCACGAGAAGAACCTGCCATTGCTGCGGGGATGTTCCGTTGTGATTATGTATACCATGGGATCTCAAACACGCGGTCCGCGCCTCGCTGGGACGTGGCCCACAAGCATCCAGAGGCTGCGAGGCCGGGCCCGTTTCCGTATCTCGAGCGCTTGAAATGGCGTGCGTCCATAATGATCTTCATGTCGCCGGTTCATTTCCGCTCGGAGCTATAGCTAGGCTCTAAAAACGTGTTCTACACGCAATTTGCACTATTTTGTTTTTATTTGCGTTGGGTTTTGTTTTAATTTTTGCTTCCCAACATTTTTGCGGACATGTACAAGTTACTCTCAAGGTAATTAGATTACTTATCAGCCTCAAAAGTTACTTTGTAGAGTAGAAATTACCAAAATCAAAAGTAATTGTGTATAATCTACTAACTGCCGAAAAGAGGTAGTAATTAATTTCGAAATTATTTTTTAACTATTTCTATGATAACTAAAGTGCATAGGTTTTGGCCGTGTGAAATCCCGCTACCCAAATATATCTATAAAAAAAATGTTCTTGATCGTTTTTGTAAAACAAATGCTTCAATAACTTATTCCCCTTCCGCGCCTCGTTCTTTTTTTGTGCTGTACTTGTCTTTTTAATTAATTATGTACTGCGGATATATCATTTCTACTATGGAGCCTGAGCTTGATTTCGCAGACAGTGTTTGCTCGTTTGTTATTGATTTTATTAAACATATTGATGGAGAATACTAAAGATTCTCGAAGGATCTTGCAAATTTTGGAAGACCTGCATATTCTGAGTTTTGGGAGGAGAGGCAACGCAAAAGTAACCGCCATGCGGGGCCATATAGCACGCGATTTTTCCAGGAAAATAATCTCAGTCTTCATTGCTTCCTTTTGCCTCAAAATAAATTCTCACTACCGCTAACACCGTCAAAAATCTACCCGCCATCAAGCAGAGCACTGCAAACCCGTACATTCAATTACCTGGCTTTCTTTTCTTCGCTTATGAAACATTGTTTTGTTTGACAACAAATAAGCTAAAAAGCTTATTTGTAAGTTTTGTTATTAGAGATCAATGAAGAATGATAGGTGCTTTGCGTAAAGTGATCAATTTCAGACGTAACAAAATGTCGGTGCATGAGAAACTGTTGTTCGAAAGAATACTGGTCATCGCGAATTCAGGGTTGCTCTCTGAGAGTGCGGTGGCCAAACGACAATTCCTTCCTTGGAAGAGTGGTGCCTCTGGTGGCAGTATTCCCAACTTCCGTGACCAGTCGCGTATTGAAGGATTCTGCTCTTAGAAAGTTATTAAGTTACAGTCACTTAAACTTCAATGTAATCAAGTTGCAGATACAGTTGCGGTTTTAACGGGTATCCACCGAGGGCAATTCCTTGCTTTGCCCACAGAATGCGCATGACGTGGTAACAATGGCACGTTTTGCGAGAATCCGCGCCGACGTAGACATCCTGCAGCAGTTGGGGATGGGGAGCTTTTGCTCGGCCTGCACAAACACTTCCGGCCTTGGCGTGGGATCACTTCGCAATTGGCTGTATTTTGTTCGCGTGTCTGGCAGCTTTACAGATTTTGATCAGTGGAATACCGTCAGTGGCATCAGGATCGCCTAAAGCGTGAAACACATGTGAGCAAGAATCACGTCGCGTCGCGTCACCGAAGCGGCGTCACCGCATAGAAACGGCAAAGCCGTGCCGTCCCACGATGGCGTCAGCGACGGTTACTATGGTTATGCTGCTTGGCTGCGCGATGCGACGCGATTTTCGCTCACATGGAGTTTCAGGCTTTTGTAGCTTGCGCTGTTGCGTACGTCGTCCGAAGCACACTGAAGGAGTCTTCGATATGCGTCAATGCCGTCCTCAAACTGCTCTCATACAACTGGTTTTGGATTCCACGTTCTTTGTGTTGCATCCATCCATTCAAGAAGCATCAATCTTTTTTCTTTTTCCCTCTTTTTTTATCGGAAGCAGTTCCTCGGTTTCTGCACTACAGCGCTGCTGCCATGATCGCGTATCGCCGTTGTAGTGTCGCCTTTTCATATACTCCTCACATTTTTCTGCTCTCGTCAGCGCGCACCGAGCCCTGTTGTCGAGAGTGCGACCTCTAAATGCGTCTGATAACACTGACATCCCTCTCGGCTCCCCGCCGTTCGTGTGAATGCTTGAGACGCGGAGGGAGTCTCGCTGGTCCCGTCGATCACTGACGTCACACTCATCTCTCTCCGAAAGACATTCCTCGTGTGAATACCCCTTTACACACGTATGTATAAACAAAATGTAAGGGCGCAAACGAGCTGGGGCAAACTGTCTATTTGTGCTGTACTCCTCCCACCTAAACCAGTCTCGGGTTTACGGTGACATCTATTAGCTGTAGTTATTATTAATTACAAGAAGTAACTGACGTGCAGTACGTTCTAATTACTTTTAAATTATCCCCTGACGTCGAAGTGGGCTGGGATTGCTGGCTAACGGTTCAGTTTCCAACGAGGCGTAGGGCACGGTTTCGTTACGATTTTCTCGCGTTAGGGCTCGAAGCAGGGACTACATGTAGCGAGCTAAATTACTGTGAGACTTGCCCATTGGTTCACATAACCTTATAATTGTACTTTGTTACAAGTTTAAAAAAAAATTAACTATAGCTAGACTTACAGTTGCTGTAATTTAATTTTAACTCAAGTCATATTCAGTTACTGAAATTGTAACAAATTATGGAGTGTGACTTAAATTCTCTTAATTAGTAACTTATCAGTTCTGTCGCGAACCGAACTTCGGTGCATTTTGTTTTTAATTCTCTTCTATTGTCAAGAAAAAGACGATAAAACACGTATTGACCTATTTCTCTGCATTTTGTTATACTTTTAAGCGCTGTGCTTATTTTTGTTAGTTTATTGAATACTATACTTTTCGCTCAAGTTTACTACTGTGTGTGTGTACATCTCGCAGAGCAGCTTTTTTTAATCCAGTGCAACTGCGAAATGGGATCACTACGGAATATTTCCTTTTCAATGCGGCCGCTACATGTGATCACTACGGCATTTTATAGAAGAAAGCGCGACTTTTAGATGGTCTCCATTAAGGAATTTGTATAATTCAGCGCCACTACTATGCGGAGAGCAAGTCGTCTGCTTCTTTGTGCAGGAGTTGGCGGTGACGTCAGAATGACGCCGAGCTCTGATTGGCTCTCGATTGAAGGATAGTGGGTGGACCTCAGAGCAAGCTGCCTTGAGGTCTACCCACTATCCTCCAATCAGAACCAATCAGAACTCGGCGTCATTCTGACGTCACCACAACCCCTGGAAAAGAAGCAGACGAACTTGCGCTCCGTATACAGTCAGTGCCAGCCTTAAAACACACAGGGCGTGACAACTCCTGAACATCTCATTATTGCTCTGCAGCCAATGAGATTGCAGCATCAGCCGAGAAGAATGCCGAAGGACCAATCACGAAGCAGAAAATGTTAACACGCACTGCGTTTCTTTAATGCTCCGTAACTATACTATTATTTAATTAAAAAGAGCCAATCCAGTGTCACTGCTAATAAAAGTTCAATTAAAAAAGTTTGACCAACCTATTGCTACAGATAATAAAAGAAACAATTAGAAATTGGGAAATATTCCAAGCTAGAAATGAATTTGGAAATGGGACACTCGCAGTGCCACTGAGAGTAGAAAATTAATTCTGAATTCGGCCAATTCAGCATCGCTCCCGATATCAATCAGTCTAACCAGTTTAGCGCTGCTGCTCAAAAGGATCAATTAGAAAATGTAGCTGACCCAGTGCCACTTCTAATAGTGAATGAATAAGAAAAAAATTACCAATATAGTGTTTACAGGGATAGGGGTCAATTAGGAACTCAGTTATAATGAATTCCACTACACATAACGAATAAAATGAGAAATTTGGTCCATTCCACAACTCTTCTAACAGGGGATAAGTTAGGAATTTCGCCACGCCTTTATTAATAATTGATAATTTAAGAAATAGGCTAATCGAAAGCACCTGCTGATAAAGAAAAAACTAAAATCGACCCATTTTAATGCCACTGCTAATAATGAATCATTTAGAAACTGGTCCATTCGAGTGTCACTCATAATAGAGGTTAAATGCATTAAGAATTAAACCATACCAGAGAAATATTAAGAAATTGGAAGAATCCAGTACTAGTGCTAATGGAAGTTCACTTAAGAATTTGGTCAGTGCAGTGCCACTCGCTGCTTATAGTGATCAATTTGAAATTCGGTCAATCCCGCGTCACAAGTAACAGGCGATCAATTAGGTCTTCGGTCTTCTAGTGCCACAGCGGAGATCAATCAAGAATTGGGCCAGTCAGGCACTGCTGCTATAGGAGATGCATTATGTATTGGGTCAATCAAGTTCCACTGCTAATAAGTAATTAATTAGGAATGGGGCCCATCCAGCGCGACTGCTGATATGGAATCAATTGGAAATTGGCCATTTTTGTGCCACAGCTCATATGAAATCAATTAGAAATAAAGCCAATCCAGAGTTACTCCTAATAAGGAATCAATAAGGAATTGAACCAGTTCACTGTCACTGCTAATCGGGATCAATGAGAAATCTGGCCAAACCAGAGTCGCTAATTCTAATGGGAGGATTAGAAATTGCACCAACCCGGTGCACTTCTAATAAGAAATCAATTTGAAATTGGGTCGATGCATTGCTAAAAGAGATTAATTGAAAGTTGGGTTAATCCAGTGTTTGATATCAAATACTGACTGGGCAACTTCAGTGTTGCTGCTGACAGATGATCACTAGGAATCGGTCCAGTCTCATTTCCTCTGCTAATAAACAACCAATTAGGAATTGGGTCAAGGCGGTGCAACTCCTGATATCGAATTTATTTCATTGCGCCCAAGTAATATGAGGGATAAATTAAGAGTTGGGCCAGACTAGGGCTACTGCTTATTATAGATTAACTAGCATTTGAGGGAATTCGCGCTACCTCTAATAGAAGATCAACCGGGAATTCAGCCAATATAATGCTGCTGTAGATATGCGATCAATTAGGTATTCGGTGAGTTCACACTGCTAAATTAGACCACAAGAAATTGGAAAACATTCAGTGTCACTTATAATGTACGACAAATTGGGATTCTGGTCAATCTATAGTGTACCTTCAAGTTTGCAGTTTGGATAACCCAGTGACCTAGCTATAGAACACTTGATTTCTTTACAAAAGGAGATTGCAGCTAAATCATCGTTTAAACGCTTACTGTAACGACGAATGCTCAGCCATGAAAACACTTCACCGGAATGCCCGTAGATAACACAAAGTATACATTTGCCCGGAGTGTTGTATTGTACGGAACGGTGTTCCGAGAAGCGACGTTCACGGTGCGCCTTCCATGTACGAGGAAGGAAGGCACGCGTCGTTGTTTCATTTTGTGTCGGTGTGACTGAACCGGACGGGAAGTACATTCTTGTAAGGGACGGCACGTGCCACATTTTTAGTCAGAATTCTATATAAAGTAAATTATAAAAAGAGTTTTTATCCCGGACACTCGTAAACCGACGTGCATCTAAAAAAAAAAAAGAAAGAAAAAAAAACGATTCCGACTTTTATTGTTATTTAATACATTTGTTCTTCTTTGAGCATTAGTACGAATCAAAACGAAATTAGCCATGTTTTATCCAGAAATGCAGTAACGTAAGTAACTGTAACGAAATGACTGAAATTTTCGCCAGAAATTCGGTAACGTAAGGAACTGGAACGCTCTTGGAACAATGCCGACAACTCGTTGCAAACCAGTGGATCTCATGAGCGGAACTCGCCCCGAAAGCGAAAAGAAACAAAGAACGGGCTTTCGCTCCAGCCTTCTAAGAAACGTAAACAACGAGGTAAATATTTTTTAAGAGTCTTTTAGCTATTGAAATTTCGGCACATATCTTAAAAGTGCTCCGACATCCAACAGTCTGCCAATCGGCGATATGAATCGGAACGATCCCACGGTTGCAGTGAATATCCAATAGTGTTTACAGCTAAGTTCAAATTGGTCAGGGCACTCTTACTTTTCTCTTGTTTAGCTCCAGGACTATTGTTCCGTACACGTTTATTGGCATGGCATGTTCCTTCTTAGAAAGAATAAAATAAACCTATGTTTTAATTATAATTTACTCGAGACTAGAAAAAAAAAAGTCGAACAAGCACATACAATGTTCCAACGTCTTTTTGAGACGTCGTGTGCATGTTCGTTTGTTTTTATTTTTGTCTAGTATCGAATAAATCACGAAAAGATCACACCAGCTTTCCCGCGTTTTCACCCAATATTTGTAATGTATTTTGGTTTTCTACAGACTTTCCGGGAAAGCCGGAGATGACCATAGCATTTATTTTTATAACATGGTTTGTTCGACGAACATGCCTGATTTGCTTGTCCCAGAAAATATTCTCACACGAAATGTGACTAAAACCAAAGTGACAGTAACATTTATTTACATATGTTTTGTTCTGTAAATATCCGTGACATGTTTTGTTTCATTAAATACGTATAATACGTTTTGTTATAGAATCTATTCCTGCACGAAAGGTGACTATACACTCATTTCTCGTTGACATGGACACCTCCGCTCCCAACAACAATCATCCATAATGTGAGTTGTCCATAATAACGAGACAAAGTAGGCACATATTTACGCGTGTCATTCCCGAAAAATGGTCTAACTATGGAGGTACTAATATTAACAGGGCCCATATTAACGAGTCATGACTGTATAACATTAATTTACTTTATCTGTTTTGTTACTCAAAATTCTGTGATGTGTTTTGTTCTACAAGTACTTTGGCACGAAATGTGACTACAACCGGAAGTGAACATTTCTTTACACGATATGTTTTGTTTCACAGACATACTTGCTATGTTTGTTACAAAAATACTTCAGCATGAACCGTGTCTACGACCGGAGGTGACTATAATGTTTATTTACATTACATGTAGTGTGCCATAAATGTGCGTGATACGTCCTGTTCTATAAATATGCCTTGCATAAAAGCGATAGTTCTGTTCGAGAAAGTATCCCAGCACGAAATGTGACTACAACCGGAGGTGACTACAACATTTCGTTACATGATATGTTTTGTTCAACAATAATGCGCGATTTGCTTTGTTCCGCAAATATGAGAGTGCTTACTGGAGGTGAGTGACCTTAATATTTATTTACACTATATATTTCGTTCCACAAACATGCATGACAGGCACGTAGCCAGGATTTTTGTTTCGGGGGGGGGGGGGGGGGGGGGGGGGGGCGCCCATGACAAAACGCTGTATGAGGAGGAGGGGGAGAGGAAGTCCCAGCAAAGTGAAAGATTTCGGGGGGGGGGGGGGGCCCGGGCCCCAGGGGTTTCCCCTGGCTACGTGCCTGATGCATGATGCTCTTTGTTTCGCTAACTTGCCTGGACACTATCTGACAAGGCCACTATTGCCGAGGTAGCGGTGAGTTCTGGATTTTATAGTTCGCCATACTCAAACTGCGTACCATTCAGTAATCGATCGTACGTTTTCAAGACAAACCAGAGTTAGAACTAAGGCTGCGCAGAAATCAGAAGCCGCACAATGCCGTCTTCACAGGAAGGGCCGAGGACCAAGCTCGAAGTATACTTTCAAGGCTCCCGAACCACTTAGATTCGAAAATAGGCGAAGACAGTGTGTCCCTTCTCTCTCGTGTCCACGTATTTTTTAGGCGCTTTGTACCGACTTGGCCACTTAGCCATTTTACTGTCTATCAGCGGAGATATTCTGAAGGGAAAGTACCGAAACAAATCGGCAATCCAGATTACAATGAAATGTTGCGACACTAACCGAAGTCACTATAGGAGACTTTCACTGTATTAACTTTGGGGTTATAGAATTCGAAGAGCGGAAGCCACCTTAATTAACGAATACCGACATACAGACACATTTCTAAGCAGCTCATCAAGTGCAATTTAAAAAATAAAAAATAAAGTATCGAGGTTTGAACTCAATCTGTGGGCTCGCGATTCGCGAGCTCTAATTTTTATTATTTCTCCGCCCGCTTCGATTTCGCATCTCGTTCCAGATCAAAATACCAGGTGCAGTGCGCACGACTCACATCCGTTTTATCCCGTTTTTTTATTTTTATTTTTTATTTCCATATGTTCGAGTAGCGAGAGCAATCCAGGACGGTGGTCCGGAACGTAGAGGTGTTCGGGATGTAGGGCTTTGATTACTCAGGCTTGTCGTGATGTCCTTCTGACGCGCTCGGGTTTGTCCCCGTGTCCGTACGCGTCTACGAATGGCGTCATGAGACCGGGGAAAGCAAAACAACAAACTGACCACGCACATGGGGGAAAAAACAACAGAAATACGTGAAACACCGGATTTGAAGAAAACAGAATGAAATAGAGAGCATGTGATTCAGGCAGCAAGGGTCACTGACAGCATCGGGCGTAGCGAGTTTCGAACATCTCATTATTGTTCCGCAGCCAATCAGATTTCGGCAGTGGCCAGTGAGAATGCCGAAGGACCAATCGGGAAGCGTTGCCACATTTTGGGTCACGCCCTTCGTTTCTTAGGCTGTCGGTGGGTGACTCCGTCGGATAAGTGTAGATGGTAAAATGTGCTACGATTGATTCACGAAGTGAATACGCCTCGAACGAAAACCAGCCGTGTCCTGGGATTCCTGTCTTCTCCTTGTCGGCGTTATTTTTTGTCATCCGAGTATCGGTCCAGAAAGCTGCTGGATCAGCGTCCACTTAGAGAAAATCGCAGTCCACACCCACTGGATCGCGCCGATGTCCCTCGGTACTTTCTTTTACGCGTAACAACAACAACCGACGCGCACGACGAAGCAGATTCCGCAGGAAGAAAATGGCGTCTTCCAGTTTATTTTGCTGCTCCTTGCCGCCAATCACTTAATAAAAAAAAAACTTGTCTTGTTACGCATTTGGTTTTTAGAAGAATGTCGTATACATGTAAGAAGCACCAAGTGCGCCTTGTATCTATACGCCAACACACTGTTTGCAAAGAAGCCCTCGTTGGCCCACACCGGCGCTGCTGTGGGAACTGCGCCTGCGCAGAAACCGGATTCGCGTGAGGCAAAGCATCTGCGCACGCGCAGTGCCGACACCAGCGCCACCGCAGTGGTGTGACGTCAGAGAGTTGAGTTGGTCTGTACACTGTACCTAGGGTTCCGGGTTTTCAGTTTCTATTTTTTTCAAAATTCGGCGCACTTATTTTGGTGTTTATTTTAAAATTTAATTTCTGTTTTTTCGGCGTATATTTATGCCCACAAAACTTTATCGGCTTTTTCGGTGAATATAAAATAAACACCAACGGACACCGGACACTTCTAGCTCTGATATCTGTGATCACTCAAAAATAACGGCACAGATGCATTGAAAAAGAGGTGGACACTTTATTTGGCGAATGTGTGAAACTGTAAAAAAAGAAGTGGAAAGCCGTTTACAACTCCCCGTAATGCCGAATTGGAGCGCAGCTCTTGAGGAGGAGGAGGAAAGGCACTCAGGGGAGGGTATACCCAGACTTGTACACGTTACTGAAAAATAGTAAGGAATTACATTTACAATTACTCAAGGCTAAATTGTAATTTATTACAATTACAATTACCCTCACATAAAAGTAACTGACCGTTACCCCAAAAAGTAATCCGTTACTTTCGTGGCGTTACTTTCAACATTATTGTCCTCAAGTAAGAAAAAAAGGGAAGAGGGTTATTCAAGTTCTTATTGTTGCAACCTGTTCCATTTAATGACCTTGAGTATTTTGAGCAACAACTGACTCTCGAAAGTCTCGTCAGACATTTTGCGTTATTTCTTACTCAATATGTCGACTGCTACGCTGAACACCCTCTGAACTGAGGCACTGGATGGGAGTTCCATATTGTTCCTCACGAATGCTTCATGCTCTGCAATGAGATTTTTCAGCGAAGCAATGGAAGTACTATTTACCTCGAAGATAGAGCAAAGCTTCCTCGTTGCAGCCGTTGCCGCGAAGCTGTGGAAGTCATCATACATCTAGCCAAAACTAGAATAAGTATTGATTTATGTCCATCTTACTATACCGACATATATTGCCAGACAATAGCAAAACATATAGTTGTAACAGTAAGGTTATAATTAAATAATAAATAAGGTTTGGCTCGATATTCCTCTTCCTTTGGTTCTGAACAGGTCGAGCCTCGGTTGAGACGTTGGTGAATAAAAAAAAAAGTTTCCAGTACATAAATATAAGTAATAAAAAAAGGACACTCATAACAACAATTAATTAGAACGTCGGTTAAAACAAGGAAATGTAAACGCACGTTTGCCGTGTGTACCTTTCTTGGTGCCGTTCAAAAACGCACGGAGCACGAACCGACTGCAGTTTACTCCGGTATTCTCCAGGTAGACGTCCGCTGATGCCACGGGCAGCGAAGGGCAGAGTACTAAGTAAGCCGCGCTATGGCCCCACTCACGAGTTTCACTCTCTCCTCAAGCCCAGAATATCAAGTCTACGTCAGCCACCATTATGTTTCATTTGTAAAGAATATCTGCTTGAGATAAGATGCGTCCTGCTGGGGTAAAAACAGAAAGAAGAAGAAGGAAGGACGATTACCATTTTCCAAGTGCTCGCAAAAAGCTGACTCACAAAAAGGGTGACTGAGATGGAGATAACCTGGCTGGAATTCACAAATAAAGTGGGCCAACCCTAGAAGTTGGACTACAAAAAAGTAAGTAGCTTTTAAAACAGGGTTAAATAATGTGAAAGAAACAGAAAAAAATACATCCTGGTTTATAAGAGAAGATGATAAGTGTGCAGCAACGAACAAGGATGCTTGTGGCAATAACACCTTCACATATTATCACATCTCTTTTAGTGGATTTTAGGGTAGACGGAGCGTTGTCTCGTGTTGTGACATTATGAAAATGGTCGTAGTCACTATAACCGAGAAGGACATTGTTAATTCTTGTCTGTGCACTCACCACCTCGAGCTTCTCGAAGAGGCACACAATCACTTGGTGTCCTCGTCCCCCGTCTTCAATCGCAAAGAAAAAACAAAGGGACTAAAAAAGCGGATGTAACTTGCCCCCCCCTCTTCTTTTTTTTTTTTTTTTGTAGAAATGTTTATTTGGATTTTTTGACATTGTTGTTAGCGTCTAAAAAAATAGATTCAGGGGCTTGGTGTTGCAAACAAAGGCTTTGCGGAACTGAAGAGTGCCAAGCCTCCCTTTGCGCTGGTCAATTCGCGCGACAGTGTCACTGCGCTCGACTTTACCGAAATCAAAACAACCCTTTCTTTAGAAAAGGGGGGGGGGGGGGGTTGGCCCTGAAAAAAAATGTAACGGATTACAAGGAATCCGTTACGTAAAAAATGTAAGGGAATTACTTTAAAATTACTCCAGGAAATATGTAATTATTCCGTTACAAAATTACTGATAAATGTAAGGGATTACAAGTAATTTCGTTACTTGTAACGGATTACGTACAAGTCTGGGTATACCCCTCCTCCTCCGGGGGGAGGAGTCACATGCGACCTCGGGGGGGGGGCGGCCGCGCCCCCCCCCGAGCGCGCCCCCCGACATGCTGGGACATGTCGGGGGGGGATCTCATCGACCCCCCCCCCCCCCGAGGTCACGTGACCCCCCCCCCCCCGAGCGCTTCCGACCCCCCCCCCGACATGTCCCAACATGTCGTGAAGGGGCACGTCACGTGACCCCGCGACATGTCCCAACATGCACCGCGCGGTTACGCCGACGGCGACGGCGACGGCGACGCCGCCCGAGAAGCCGGAAACAGGCGCCTAAGAGCTGCGCTCTATAAACAAGAAAAACACACGAAGTCCAAACAAGTCAGATATGAAGATGATGCCCAAAATCACGGAACTTCACCTTCTGTATATCAGGATTACGTGATCTTATTATAGTACACAGAGGCATGTACTTTCTCCAGGTTCTCCTCGTTGATCCGCACTCTTTTCTTTCCTGTAAATATGACACAGAGCTTCGAGAATGCCCTTTCAACGCTAACACTGGGCACTGTCAGGCTGAGGAGATGAAGCGCTGCCCCTGAGCCGAAAGTGGCCAACCAACCAACCGCGACCGCAAAAATAGACACGGTGCGACGTTTTGAAGCACAACACGACCATCGCAGAGCTTGCATCAAGTCAGTCTCCCTTACAACGAGTTTGAAAACACGCTCGTCCATGGCGAAGTCATGGGGTGTTTCGAGACTTCTTGTTCCGATCGATGATGCGCAGATTAAACCAAAACGTTGTAATGGCACCCGTGTATCCCATGCTATTCGGACACGTTTCGATAGACATTGTCGGTCCACTTTTTCGCCACGGCTCTGCGGTACGACCGAAAAGTCAAAGTGACCTTTTCCGGTTAAAACTATATTTTGGAAATGGATTCGACATACTTTTATCGTTTTTTTTTTCGGTTTAAATCGAAAATGTCGAACCTGACAACTGACCTTTTTCGGTTAAAATCGAATTTCCGAAAATGAATTCGGCGTACTTTTATCGGTTTAAACCGAAAAATCCGAACCCTAGACAGTGTTGGCGGTAGGGCGTTGCAATAAGTAACGGCGTTACAGGTAGCGCGTATCTTTTTTTTTGTAACTTAGTAAAGTACTCGTTACTTTTTTCAAAACAGTAACGGGTAACGTGCTTACGTCACTTAGTCTTCGAGTAACGTGTAACGTAGTTACGTAACTCGTTACATTTTCTTCCCGAAGTCGAAAAAAGTACACTTGCATTTTTTCCTGTTTCTACACTTCGTTTTAACTTGAGTCCAGACGCAGCTGACTCCATGAGCTGATGGGACCAAGCAGACAGTGTCAGCATTATCGTGGTGTTCCTGATGTTTCTTTACGTGTTCTATCATCGCTGAACCAATCCTAAGCAGAAAAGGCTCAATGACTTTCGCTTTGTGTGCGCTGCTTGATTGATCCCATTAGCTCGGAGCGTCGACTACGTCTGGACCAGGGTGTAAGATAGACAGGTGGGGAAACGGTCCATAGAGGCCTACCAGCAGCGCCGTGACCGGATTGCGTACTCGTCTGCTTGCGGGTGCCCCCGATTTGCGACAGATGGCGCTGCGGCGAGAAGAAAAAATCTCCGTCAGTTTAGGCCGGTCGCCACCGGTCGCCCACCCGGAGTGAGAGTTCGCGGTGCTCCACATAGATGGCGCCACAGAAAAGAGAAAGCCGAAGGGTACACAATCCGGTCGCTCATTTGGCTCTCGTTTCCCCACCCGTCTATCTTACACCCTGGTCTGGACTTTAGCTGAAAAGGAAGTATAGGCGCCGAGTCATTCATTACTGCGTTCATTCCACGTACTCTTCAAAATGCTGCTTGTCTTTTCCCAGCGCGAAAAGTACCACTTTAGAAAAACCCCAACGCCCACGGACCTTGTCCCAGTGTCGAAAAATGCTGCCGCAAAAGAAGCAAAAAACGCTCAAAGCGCTGTTATTATCAATTTATAAATAATAAGTCACGAAAAAGTAACGTCCATTACTTTCCATCGGTAAGGATAACACGTTCCTTTTATTATTATAATTTGGAGTAACGTAGGTCGGTTACGAGTTTCTTTATTTTTCGAGTAACAAGTAAATTTCGTTTCTTTTTTTTTTTTTTCTTTTCGGTAACACCTACAAAACTTCTTATTTATAAGTCCATCAGCTTACGATGTCCCGGCGGACGCCCCGACCCATTCGAGTCAATCCAGCGTTGTGAAAAGGTGCCACTTGACCGCATACGCCCGTCGCTGCACCACTCCCGAACGTCACGTGACAGTCGGAGGGCCTTCAGCTGGCTCCGATGGCTCGTATAGCGTTTGCTGTGGTCCATCGTAAGCTTTAAGCCACGGCCACACCTCTAATACATCATTAAAAAAACTGTTTGCAGACAGCAGAGAGTTTCAGGGAACTGTTTTGTTTTACATCCGATACGGAACGATAGGTCCTCCGGTACGAACTGCGCACGCGCTACGACAGAAGACTGGCATATGCGCAGTTCGCACCGGAGGGACCATCGAACCGTATCGGGTGTAAAAAAACGAAAAACGGTTTCCTGAAACTCTGTATTGTCTGAGCCGTGCTTCTTTCTGGTATGACGGTCCGACCACATTGGTTTTACAGAAAGTGTCTGCCGATCATATTCCACGCATACAGGCCCGCGCCAAATTACTTTCCTCTGCCGATTGGAAGACGCTAGAATTCAAAGGGTTCGATCCATTTTTTTTTTTTGTGATATTTTCCTCCGCTTTATTTTTCTTGTTTTTCGAGCTACAGGTTTAAACTATATTTACTTTATGCTTTCATCTTTTCTCTCTTACATTTTTATGATTTTCGCTTCCGTTCATTTCACACTGTAGCAAACCAGCACCAGGTGCTGGTGGACCAGGTTGTTCAATAAACGCCTACCTTCTCTACTTTATGCTTTGCGTCGCAGCCCAACTATACGAAGCATTTCTGAGGTGGCAACGTCACACGAAGACGCGTAGGACGGGTATTTTAGGTGCATTTTTCGAGGAACATTTACGGCGAGGCCACACCGCCCCAAAGATGGCAGCCTCCTCACGAGGGCAGCTTCAGACCTGTGCCTATAGGTTGCCGAAGGAGGCGCCCGCCGATACTTTGAGAGCGCTCTCAGCAGCTAGAGTTGTTCCCTCTCAAATCTGTATAGATTTTCTATAGGGTAAATAAACAGACTGGCTGAGAGCTGGCTTTGGTCAAATTCATCCTCAGGTCTAAACCCGTGATTTATGTACACGGAGCGGCGCAGTTCGCACGAGCGCTGCATCACGCTTTTTTCCAGTTTCAGGTACATACTGCGCTAACCTTTACCACCCGTCGAGGCTTCACGTAAGAAAAAATCGGCTAACGTTTTGATTTTGATCGCAGCCTTCCAGCTGTCATAGAAACATAAAAAAGAACTATGTCGCGGTTTAACTGGGTCGCTCTCTTTACGTGGCGCGACACAGTTTGCACGAAAAAAGCGATCGCTTACTCTTTCACTGTTTATTTCTGAGATGGAATGCTTTAGGGAAAACTACCGTACTCCATCTCACGAGCTGTGCGCAGCGCTATGGCGTACTCCATCTGAGCATGACATTGCTATACGGTCCCCGAGAGACGGTTCGCGAGGAAAAGCGGGTGACTGCATGTCTTCCCACAGGCGGAGTGTGCTCCGCTGTAATAAATTGTCACGCGCTTCGTCGTTGTTTTTTGGTTATTTTTGAAATTAGGTTTAGCAAGGGGACGGGCGAGATCATGGGCTTTAGAAATGCTTAGTGCTCATGCAAACAAAAGATTCCGCCAAGCTGCAGCTGACTCACGTCTTTTTAATAGTCTCTGGCAGGGTGAGAACGGCAGGTACGTCCTTCAGATGTCCCGCATCTGCAGCTCGAGCTCCATATTCGCGACTCCAACTAACTATAGGTGGCGCCACTCATTTTCCAAAATGGCGGTTTTAGTGAGGGTCGGAGATGCGTGCCGCTGTTGAGCCTGTCTAGTGTGCTGGCTTCACTGAGCGACACAAATTATTTCTGGTAATACGAGGAAGCTAGGGTGTTATGAGCGCAGGTCACCTCTTTACCCTGAAAACAAGAACGGTGTTTAGCGTAATATTTACGCAAGGATGCGCGTTTTAATTCTGGAGCGAAACCGAAACTAACCTCTTTTTTGATTTACTTTCTCGATATAGGTCTTAATTTCGGATTTTTTCATAACTCAAGATGTGTCTCACATCGTAATTATTTAGTTAGAGAAGTTGTTCGCGGAAACTTTATTTTGTGACATACATGTTTGATCCAGGCTGATATTTGTAGTTGTTGTAATTGTTGAAAAAGTCAGTGCTGATATTTTTGCGTTCTCACTGCCTTTTCTCGCTCAGATAATTGTCATGGGAAATAATGAACTGCGGGCCTTTTAATGGGTGTTTGGGTATTTAGATGATTAATTGGTTTAACATTATTCCCAGCACAAGATAATAGAATAATTCCAATTTTTACGATATGTCCACAAAACGTATAAATTAATAAACGCTGTTCTCACTGCAACAACCCAAAGACTCAATCCGAGTCAGACAGCTGAAGTGTGTGTGTGTTGTTTTATAGCAACGCGTGACGCTTAAAACTTTATATTACATCCAGTGTTTGACTGTTTGTCTATCTTGATAACGATGTCAGAGTTTTTCATATGCTAAAAAGAAAACAAAATTATACCTTTCTGGAAAGACTATTATGTTTAAATGGCGTATTTTCGTGATCTTGGCGTTAATTGGGGGCATACATTGCCGCGATTTGTATTCATAATAATAATAATATTAAAATTCAGATATTTTAATACGTAATTTTTCAAGCTCTAATATAATTTGTTGCTTATGATCTAATTTCAAACACGCGAACAAATATGACAATCAAAAGTGTGCTCATTATCATCACTGGTGCCAATTGCAGCATTTTTAATTACCAAGTAATAAAAAATAGTCTAAAATCAATGAAAACATTCTAGCTGATGTGAGAAATCCATGTAAAATTACATTAATTGTGGGTAAAGTATATTTTGCTATCAAAGTCGCGACTTTTGACAATCGGCAAAACGTCCAAAATCGCCGCCAATATCCTTCCAAACCAAATGCCCAAAAATAAAAAAAAAAAAATTTTTTTTAATTATTAATTTTTTATAACATTTAGTTGCTTTCATTTTTACGCTCCGTCGTTTTGCCAATCTCAGCCTTTCCAGTTCGAAGGAACGCCTACCTGCTTGCACGTCTGCTCACTGCAGCGCGTTTCGTGGGCGTTGGAAGCCGCTGAAACAGTAGTGAGTTTTAGTATTGCGTATACGAGCGAACGCAAGCGCTGTGTGTTTGCGCTAGCTTTGCGTGTTCCACACTGCGCGTGCGCGGAGCCGAAAATTGCGGTCTTGGATACCGCATGGCGATAAGGCGCACGCACAACGTGGGGCGCGCAACTCGAACGCAAACGCACACCGCTTGCGTTTGCTTCTATGCGCAATACTAAAACTCTCCAGTAAGGTACAATCCCATACCGGCTGCAGCACTACGTTGGGACAGTGAAGAGTGTTGTTTGCATTCGGAAACGACATTTCGCGAGCCATGATCGCGCGCAGTTCCGCCGTGCCCGCTGAGCAGGAGAACCGGGGGACCCTCACTAGAGCGCTTCCCGTTTCCGCCGCGGGAGGGCGAGCGCCGAGCTGGAGACGCGGGCCAATAGCTTCGATAACACTTTGGTGTCACTTGAGATTCGAGCGAGCACGCCACTGATTTGAAAGCGAATGGCTGCGCTGCCATCCGCTTTTAAAGGCCGCTCATTTCAGTGCTGCGACGCCATTCGCATTCAAGGGCCGCGCGAGGCACAGACCCGGGGCATTGGCGTATTTGACGCAGCTTGTAAGACAAACACAAAAGCAACAGGTATCTTTACCCGTGAACACATCACCAATGCTGCCCCCTTTGTCACCGAGTTATATGCGAAGGAGATATCCAGAAATGTTCGCTTTTATACTTAGATTACAGCGTGACAAAGAAGCTTTCTGGTCAGTGCGTTGCGTGCGAGTACACTGGGGCCATACTACTAAGCTTGTGTAAAGTGAGAAACATTCCAACACAATATCGTTGCACGGCCCCTTGAAACAGATGAGTCCGGACTACTTTCACAATTTTATACAAAAGGGAGAACACGGAAAGCGCGCGACGGAATTGAATTAATTTTTTTTCTTCAAAAACTCCCAAGATAGGTGTCTGGAAAAAAAAAAAAGGAGCTGTTCTGATCCGAGCAACACATTTCTAATAGAAATAAAAATACCGGGAGTTTCAGCGAGACTTCAAAATCTAAAATGAGTGCTTTCAAAAGCAAACCCTTTCCGAAAAAAAAAAAAACTGCCAGCCATGGCACACGTCAGGGGTTGCAAAATAAATAGCATACCAATTGACTAAAGCACTAACTAAAATTTACTAGTAGTCGTGGTGACAACCCAAGAAGGTAGGATGAGGAAAGCGAAGGTGGGAGAGGAAGAATGGGCGCAACGCTAGCGAGAGACGAGGAAACACCCTCTTCTCGCCAGCGTTGCGTCCACTTCCTCCTCTCCACCTTCCTTTCCATCGCCCTACCTTCTTAACCTGCAACATACTATAGGAGACGTTTTAATTAGTGAAGATAACGATAAAAACTACTAAACCAACGCATTCTAGAAAGAAACGGTTCCTAGTCTTTGCGCCAGTAATCCTGCCCCCCCCCCCCCCCCCCCCACTACCGTAGCGGGGGCGCGCAACGCACGTGCACCATATCTCCTTCCATCATACGACGGCGGTGAGGCGATAGCTTCGCACTTCGGCTACGTACGAGCAGAATCGCTGGCGCAAAGGTGCGCTTCTATTTGCGACGTGCGCGATCGAAAGCGTCGCTGTGCTCGGCCTTCCACGATAGGCCGAATGCTGACTATGACGTCAGCAAAGGATTTCTCATCGACGGAAATAAGAGGAATGTAAGAACTTTACTTTTGACGGTGTTGGCAGTGTTGCTTTGAGAGCGCAATAATTTCAAGCTTCCACCATGCTCATTTACAAACACCATGGAACTTGTTGTTCTCAAGGTAATGGCGTCACGAGACGGAACCGTAAGAGAGCGCCACCAAAACATCTCGCCGCTAATAGACGATTGCAAGCAGGGCATCTGGCGGCCGCCATGTTCCAGCTCGTGTGAGCAAGCATGCACGTGCAATAGACGATATGTGAAATGCACAGCGCCATCTATAGTGAGGCGCCGAAGAACATGCTCCGTCTCACCATGGCCTCCAAGATCCCGAAGCGCGCATGGTGACATGGGCCGTGTTCCGAAATTTGCTCGATCTTACTCGGTAAGGGTTCTGTATCTTGGCGTTCTAAAACCTACCCCTTCCAGAGTTTTCAATCTGTGTTGTCACGTGACACGACCAGCCGGAGTAACTCGGATCTATTTGGGTAAGATTTGGAACACAGCCATGGTCTCAACATGGCCTCCGAAGCTTTTCGCGCGCTGGCTGCTCTCTTCAGGACATCTGCATCTGCTGCAAGTAGAGACTTTACCTTACTGCCGGGCGCTTGGTGGTACTTGCAACCAAATTAAACAATAGAAAGAAATAGCCGCGATTTATCATAATCATTATTATCGTGTGTCTACAGAACTTAGTAGCAGCGCGAAATGTATTCTCCGCCTCTCGCCGCAACACACAGACCCTTGGCAAGCAAGAAGCTGATCGAAATTTAAAGGTTCATCCTTTCAAAGCGCGAAAGGTATAGAACAAGAGACCGTGCACGTAATTGAACTTCAGAAAGCTGTTCTTATGCATGGCGACAAATATTTTTACATGCCTGTCCCGCCGACTATCTGCAGAGCGCAAATATAGATTCTCACTAAATCTTGCATTCTGAGGCATCCTCCAGTGAAACAGCGCAAAGACCGGAGCCGCGAATAAAATATTCGGCAGAAAAACTTAAAGGCTCGTTCACACTCTTGCAACCGAGTACGACCGAGAGGGACAAGACCGGTTTTAAAGGGCAACTCCGCTCAATTCCGAAAAATTTAGGCTTACATGTGATTCCATTTCACAAAGTACTACTCAACAGCTCTACGTCTTCGGATTCGCGAAATGTTGAATATTATTTGTGTAATCTTAATTTAAACATCAGCCGATACCGAAACCGAAACTTCGGTTGCGTCAGGCAACATTGGTCCCGTGTCCTCAGAGTCATGGCCACGTCACGTCGAACCACGTGGTCTTGTGACGTTCGCAGGCGCGAGCTACAGGACACGCGACGCGGGCAGGGCGCTTCGCATGGCGTGGACGGTGATGGCCCGGGGAGAGGGGGAAGGGGAGAACACGAAAGAGGAGAGGGGGGAGCGGAGAAACCGGACTTGCGATAAACGCGCAGGGCAGCGCAAACTAGCGCATCCGCGTTACGGTGATCACGTGGACGCCGTAGAGCCAACACCGGGAGGAGAAACTCATGACGTCATCGTTCAATTTCGCTCTGAGAAGTAAAAACAACCAAAACGTGAGAATGACGTAGTCATGCCTTTGGCGTAGTGGTTCAACGTTGGCCGCTCCAACCCCGTCGCATTGACTGCGCTGACGATTGCGCCTCACGTCGCACGCTAGAGTTGGCAGATTTCGGCGACTTGGCTCGTTTGAAAGTTTGCTGGCCAGTTTATTAAATATATAGACGGAATTAGATCCTAATATTTGACATGGGGTCTTCCTATATGATACTGAAGAGGGCTGCATGGTTTCTACAAAGATGAAATAAGCGGAGTTGTCTTTAAGCCTCTCGGGACCTTTGGACCAGCTCCGCAGCATCGCATCCGGTCCTAGGGGTCGCAAAAGGCTTAAAAACTGGTCTGGTCTCTCTCGGTCGTACTCGGTCGCAAGAGTGTGAACGGGCCTTAAGACTGCTTACGTGTAAGAATGCGAATGCATTCCGACACGCGGCGCATTCCTACAAGCAGCGCGCACGTCCTCCTTTTTCAGACGGCGCTCCGGCGACGACATGACGCTCCCACCACTGCGCAGGCCGCGGCGCGCCCGCCGGCTCCACGGCGTCCGTGACGGCATCTGCGTTGCTGTGCTTTCTCTTTGTGTTTTATTTCTAAGGTGCGTCCGCTTGGACTCCGAGCGGCCTCCGCCGGCTTCCATGACGAAGCAGCTGATATGACGCGTCGCAGCCAATGAGACTTTATAATTTCCGTTTGGCTCAGCCAATAGGCATTTAGGTGTCGTTTTTCGCTTGCTACAGACAACGGCTACAGACGTCACCGGCTTCGCTTCATGGGACAGTTAATGCTTTCGCACTAAAATTACGAATCAACGAGATCGACTTGTATCTATTCCGATAATGAGAACAATGAAAATGCAGGCTTATTGCCACGCGTGCTCACACATGACGGCGTGCTTTGAGGCGATTGTTTCCGTCTCTGGTGAGAGCTATAAGAGCCGCAAGCGGAGATCTAGAGAACTGGCTCGGCTCGCTTTTTCTGGCTGGGCAGCCCAGCATTTGAACAGACCGGAGCAGAGCCGCGAAAAATCTCCGAGGCTATGGTCTCATCAGTAGACCTTTTCGAAAAGGCGTCCCCAACGTCTGCTTCACGCATTGTGACGCTCACATGTACGGCATGTGACATCGTCCTGGTATATAAGTTGATGTTGTTTAGCATTTTAGCGGTATCAGAACGCAGAGAAGGCAGAATGAAAACCAAACAGAGTATGTGATGATCTGTGCGTTTTGAGCTCCCAATGACATGAAAGAATTAATCGTGCCGCTTTCAGGATATACGGAGTGCTAGAGTCGACACGAGCGTACATCTGAACGGCCCCATAATTCCCCTCGCCGCGCTGTCTCCTTGAATTTTTCGGAAAGGTATGATGGCTTCGGCGCTGTTAAAGGCAAGGGCGAGAAAGCGGTTCTGAAGAAACCTTCGCTCGCACAAGCACTCGCCGAGAGAAAGCGGTTTCAAAACCAGGCGCCCGCGCCCGTGCCTTTGCCACCACATGGAAACCAAATTTGAGCGAGGTACAATATTGCGGAAGTGTGCGTCCGCCATGTTGGTTACAGCGAGAAACCGGCGACCGACGTGGCGAAGAGCACGACTACATGCGCAAGGAAGAGCGTAAAACAATACTAACCCTAAGCTCGCGGCTGTGGGTGAGGATCGATGACGGTGAGCAGTAGGCCTCGATTGCCGACAACGCTACAAAATTGACAAACAGCAGAGGAATCTTCACGAAACGAATATGGCAGCGCACTGAGGTGTTGCCAGACGTTCGAACCAGTTCACATGTTGTCCTTCACCCACATGGTTCGCGCGCTTGCACTCATGGGGCAGCAGTGGGACCGCCATGCTTGCAAACGTCTGTAGCAGGGGTGGCCAAACTGCGGCTCTTCGCGGTTTCATGTGCGGCTCGCGGCTCCTTTCTGTGTCCCAAAACAAAAACAGTTCTATAACTAAAAAAAACTCACAGCCGAGGCAGCTTTGTACTACACTTACGGACATGCAGCTGGACTGCTCTTTGACGCATAGATGTGTCGAATGACTCTCTTTTCTGTGTTGTTCTAAAAGTATTCCGAACAGTATACACGTATAACAAGCGCCAGGGGCAGTGGCTGACTTGCGAACCCATCCATTTTGGCTTAGCTGTTCAATAAACATTCTGCTACCGGGTGTTATTTGTTGTAACTTGTAATTGACAATTCACTTGTCCCCTTTGGAAGGAACTTTTCCCTCCACATTGTTTCTTGTAAAAAGTAGACCCCGTCCCCTCCTTTTCTCTTTTTTGTTTCTTTTCGGCTCCCTGAATCTTTTGTAGTTTTGCCTGCGGCTGTAACCCCATGTCACTCTGGGTACCCCTGGTCTATAGGAAACCGAAACCTAAAAACGTGAGGATGTTGGGGAAGATCGAAGGTTGCGGAGCTCTTCGTCACTCTCTTGTAGGTCGGGGAGCTGTCTAAGGTCACACCCTCGGTACTGAACAGCGGAGACGCGACCGAGGGTGTCGGCGGGGATGTTGTGGACGCCTCTGGATATGCTGAATGTCGGTAGAAAATTCAGCCAGAGATACCAAGTGTCGCGTCTCCCTTGATATGCGACCAGCTGTGGGATCGCTGCAGGTATATTCCTCAGAGTCGCGGTGTTGAGCGGACGAGCGACGCTGATGTTCTACGACTCAACAGCCGCACTGCCCTTCACGGTCAACGACGCACCGTAGCCGGTGGCAGAGCAGTCACGGAAGCGGCGAAGATAGAGCCGCAGGCCAGCGCGCCGAGCCAGCAGGGACGAGCGAATTGATGCGTCCCGACGTACCGGCGGCAGACGCGATGGTGATCTGAACGTGATTTGCTCCGAGCATCTGTCATCCACGTGAATGTTCTCCGCGACCTGGGACGCTACAATGATGCGGCTCCGGGCGAGGGTGCGGAGGTCAGTATCGTCTTCCTCAAGCTCGGCCTCCGCACCTGCTGCCTGCATCACGTCATCTCCCATCGCGTCTGCCGCCGGTACGTCGGGACGCATCAATTCGCTCGTCCCTGCTGGCTCGGCACGCTGGCCTGCGGCTCTCATCTTCGCCGCTTCCGTGACTGCTCTGCCACCGGCTACAGTGCGTCGTTGACCGTGAAGGGCAGTGCGGCTGTTGAGTCGTAGAACATCAGCGTCGCTCGTCCACTCAACACCGCGACTCTGAGGAATATACCTGCAGCGATCCCACAGCTGGTCGCATCATTCTGCGAGTCTGAGGTTTACTTCGAGCCACCGGCGAGTGCCCGCCGTTTCCGCTGGAGGCAACTACGGGAGCATAGCACGCAGTCGATCCCCTTTGCCTGCAGTCTGCCAGACGCCAGCCCACTTTCACCTCAGTGGTTATCGGACGCTGCCTCAGCCCTATTACCACGCTCAGTTCAACTTCGCCGGCCTCTCGGTCCATCACCTGCAGCCAGTTCCCGACCGCAGGCAACGTTTCTAGGGGGAGTCCTGTGGGGGCCCCATGGGGGCCCGCTTCGTTGTTTTTCATTCCATCTTTTAGCTCGAAGCACCATCGCCATTCGCCATGCACAAACGCTGGTGTGGTCGCGAGCGCGCGTGAATAAAGACATTCCATCCGAGACATCAAATTCGCTTGACGTTTCTTTTTTACAAAAATGGAGGTTCCATCGCCATCTCAAGGCCTCCCTCATGGCCCACGCCACACCAGACAAATGGGCCACGTCTTTACCCATCGTCCTCCTAGGGTTACGCACAGCCATAAAGGAAGACCTCGATGTGCCGCATCACATTTAGTTTATGGCACATCGCTGCGCCTCCCAGCTGAATTGGTCAGCCCCACCACCCAGACCCATGGCGGCCTCACGATGACTGCAGGATTGCCTTACGTGGAGGACGTAGCCCGTCTGTTCGGTGACGTGCGCGCTACACCGACGCGGACACGTCAGAGCAAGCCTCCTTTCTTCCATCGCGACCTGCACAACAGTGGCTACGTGTTTTTGCGCGTCGACAGTGTAGGATTCA
>JAZHYW010036854.1:0-78707 GCA_037355805.1 Ixodes ricinus
TGTATTATTGATGTTTTGGTGTTTGTAGCATCCCGTTGCACGCTTTTGCCGCCGTGTTTTGTGGAACCCAGATTACGGTTCAGCATCCCTTTAAAAAGCAAATATAGCGAGGAAGAATCATACGAGTGTTCCTCAAGTAATCGGGGCCACCGGAACAATGATTGACACCTCTCTTCCTCGCATGCAAGGCATCAATAATCGTTCCAGCCAATGGGAAGCAACTACAAAGGGAAAGTAAAGCTTGGACACTCTTCTCGGAAAGTGGCTACTTTTCGCTCGAGCACATACTTTAATAGTCGCTTTTACGTAGGGAAATATAAGCGAGTAACTTGGGGTTCCTCAATTTCATGAAAGGACAAAATTGTATCTGTCTACGGCAGAGTGCTTGCTCAGCTCACCATGGGACAGAAGTGGTTCGTGTACCACAGTCCTATTTATTATCGAGCAGTCACACATCACATCTGCTGAAAGTATTTAATAAATCATAGCGGCAAAAGCAGGTGGGATGTCATCGTCTGCTTCCAGTCAGCATCTAATGACGCCGGTGGCGCCATCCTGCGGTATGTTATGCAAGCACGGTCGTCGTTAGCCCGGTAGGCCTACCTCGAAACGAACGAACCACTGGTCTCTATGATAATTGCTGGATAGCGTTTCCCCGCTTGCTCGCTGCAGCGCGAGTGCAGCCACCGAACAACCATCTTGCACGTCGAAAAATTGTGTTTTTGGAGCGTTGCGGAGGCTGGCGGCAGCGTGCTGAAGACATGTTTTCTACTCGTTTGTCGTCATTTGCCGAAAACGTTCTTTAAAACCCTGTGTAAGCCGTAAAACTTGCCGTTGAGAAAACGTGGAAATTTTTACGGCAGCACAGTGCCACAGGAGAAAGGCAGAACTTGTCGAAAGCAAGTTTCGCCGGTCTAGCAGCGTGATCAAAGCTTCTTTGGCCCGCCAAAGTGCCGCGTCTCTGTGCCTTATTATTTTTTTTTAGGGTAAAAGCGCTGAAAACAACGGACAAGTAAAAGAAACGAACGACACAGAGCGCTTGTGCTCTGTGCCTTCGCATGCTTGGATAACGATCAAGAATTGACACCGTGTGGATGTGTTTTGCGAGTGCAATGTGCGTGAAGCCATATGTGCTTCTGGAGCAGTGTTTTACTGTACTCCGACGACTGTATTTGTAACTTCCGGCACTCGCGGTCCAGAAAGAGCTTGATCCACTGTCCAGTGGCAACAAATGAAGGGGGGGGGGAAGGTATGTCTTTTTTTATTGTTAGACAGTTTACAGAATATCGCGCACAACAGCTGATCACTGATCAGTGCTGGCTCATTATAAACCTACTTTATTGCACTTGACGTTTGAGCGCGACTCGCCTAATTGTGATTGGTCAAGAGGCTGCACACGACCGTATGGGTCGCGCTTCAAAAATGTTCATTCTCGCTGTCTTGTAGTTTTGCTTTCAAAAACCCTGCTTGCTCCACAGCGTTGCTCCATTTGTGCTGCCATGTGATCCATTAGAGTAGATATGGAACATGATTAATAGCCATGGTTAATAGCGCATAAGAGTAACCGTACATATTGTTTTCCCTCTTTATTGATAGCGATTCGCCGGAACAGCTGGACGGTCCAGAACTCCGTGGCCGATATATGATGCAAAGACATCTACGCGTGACACACCTTCAAAACTCTGCCGCGGCGGCGATTCTTGATCGGTATCCAAGCGTGCGAAGGCAGGGAGACGCAGCGCTACGGCGTGCCAAAGAAGCTTTGATCACGCCGCGACCGACGAAACTTGCTTTCGACGAGTTGTGCCTTTTTCCTGCGGCACTGCGCTTCCGTAAAACTCTTCACGTGTTCTTAAGTCTCACAGCTTTAAATAACTTCTTCGGCGAATGACGACGAACGAGTAGAACACGTACCTCACGCTCAGGGGTTTCCCCAGGAATTGAAATCAGGGAAGGGGGGGGGGGGTCTAAATTTTTTGGGGGGGTTAAAGGGGGGGGGGGGCATTGCGAATATAGGAGTCGTGAATTAAGGGGTGCCTTCGGAAAAACGAGGGGGGGTCTACACCCCCCCCTAGGGGGGGGGGGAGGTCTAGGGAAATTCCTGCTGCCGCCAGCATCCGCAACGCTCCAAAAACGCAATGTTTCGACATGTAACATTGCCGTCCGGTGGCCGCATTCGCGGAGCGGGGATGCGCGATGTGAAACGAACATATACTGCCTAAGACAAGGACTTTTTTATTTATTTATTTATATATATATATACTAAAGAAAACATGACATGCTCTCTTAAATTTCAGCAGCGAGAGCTCCCATTATAATTATTCAACGAGCGCGGTTCTGTGTTTTTGATTTCTTTCGTTCTTCTTACGGCGCCCGAAAGCGAAAAGGTACGAACAGGAAGTGTTCGGTAGAAACCAGAGCAGACCAAACTCCCATGGCAATGAGCCCTTGTCCTGCACACGTCAATCGAGTCGAGTCTGATGCTAGGATGCGTTGCCCTCGTGCAACTGAGTGGGGAAAGCGGAAGCAACAAGGTTGAGCGCGTTTTCTGACACAACACGCGGTATTGCGTTAAGCTAAGGCCGGTTCAGACATTTGCGTTTGACTGCGTTGCGTCGAGAACCGAAAGCAAGTCACCGGCACATCTGTGCCTTGTATGAAGCGTGGAATCCAATTCAAAGAATCATCTTGGCACGCGAAATAAGCAGCAGCAGCAGCAGGGATGTCTTGGTTTGTCGCCGCCGCAACGCAGTCAAACACAACTGTCTGAACCAGGCTTTACGCGTCTTTCATTCCTTCTGCACTTCGATTATCTCTCAAGGCGCATGCGAAAATGAGCTACTTACCTTTTAAGTGCGGTTGAATGGCGACAGGTGATCGCGGCGACAGCGAGGTACGCAGCCACGCAGCGGTGCCGACCGTCGCTCCGACGGTGCGGCACGTGAAGTTCACGTGACGGACAGACGCTCTTCTCCTCGCTGTCTTCGTCCGCGAGCTGAGTGCGCCGGCTTTCGGGTGGGTCTCCCTCCGCCGCTCCGATGGCGAAATGCCCCAAAGCAAAGAGATCTCGCCTCGGCGGCGTTTTCCCCGAGCGCGCCTCTCAACGCTTTCTTTTTTTCAAGTTCCTTCCACTTCTTTTCTTTTTTTTTGTTTTTACAATGTGTGTGTTTTGCGGTTTGGACTCCGTCACTCTTAAGCTGAGAGTATAGAGGAAGCTAAGGTGCTTGGTGAACCAATCGCACGTCTGGCTTTAATCACGTGATCACGCTCCCTACTACTAAGCGTTGTGAATGATGATGGGGAGAGGAGAGGGCCCTTCTGTAACCCCGCGCAGAGAGTGGGGCAGGTGATAACTGATCCGGCGGGCGCTTAGCTCTCCCAGCACTGTCAGCTTAGGAATGAAGGGAGTGCTCCCTCAAGGACGCCGAGTTCTCTTGAAGAGATTTCAAGAGATTGCTAATGGTGTGGGGCAGTGTGGGGAAAACGGGAGGGCAACTGTTCTCTCATCACCCTCTCTCGCCCTTTCCGAGGGAGAGATAGAGTTCTTGCGCCAGGCCGAGCGACCTTGTAAGCAACCCGTTTCGAGGCCGTTGGAGCGCTGTTCCGCTCTTCCCCCGTACGGGGAAGGACCCTCGAATTCTTTCGTTTGTCTGTGCTGGTATTGGCTTACCGGGTATCCAAAAACCAATCTGGTAGAGATTGCTTAGACATGACAGCTCTAGGGCAACAAGACAAAAAGGGTCTGGCAGACACGACGCTCCGAACTCAGCTTGAAGCCTAATGTAAAAATTAAAAAGAGAATGATAAATCAAATGTCTCCCAACGAAAAAAAAGGGGCGATATAAACTTCAAGAAAATCGTCAGCCACTTTGGCGTTCCCTCGGAGCACCAGCGAAGCTAACTAGCTTATGCCTCAAAATAAAACAAAAAAATTAACAGAAAAGCACGCGCAAAAAAAAAGAATTAAAAAAAAACATGCACGCAGATGTGGAATGCGCCAGATCGGTAGTCTAAAATACCAACCACGTGCAGAATCCCTTTGCGCACTTCCACCAGCATTGTTCCATGTGTTAAACTAATATGTTGAGGGTCTACTAATGACGGCATGATCACGTTACACACGCTCGCGTGCACACTTGCTGTCTCTTAAGGTTATAAAGGTACGTTTATACTCCAACGTATTGTCGACGCGGCGTAGCGCAGCGCACACAGATACTGATTGGTCGCAGAAATCGAGTTCCTGGCCGCCGGCCAATGAAAGGCGCGCGTTCTGCGTTACGCTTCGTTCACTGCGCTCAACGTGGGAGTATAAACAGCCCTTTAATTAAAAGCAGAACGGTCCGCCGTCATGGTGAGGACCCGGCCACATGATCTGGGGATTCGCGTCATGGGCTTCTGATAAAACTAGCCTTTTAAAGGCGGGGCAAAAGGGCGGGGTGTCTGTCGTGGGGCATTAGACACGGGCTTTTGACATTGGGTGTTTGCGTGAACCACCAGGTCTTACATAGGGCAGGAACTTTCTGTAAAGCGGTCTCCCTTGGGGAACTTGGCAGTCCACTGTGATAAGCGTTCGTATGATTCTTTGCTAGATAAAACACCGATTCCGGGCAAGTAGGGACCGAAAACAGAGGGGAAAATTTTCGAGGCATGCAAAATCTGTGTAAAGAAGGATGACGGTTGCATCAGTGCGTCGTCACTCTTTTCATCAAATAAGAAATTCAGATTCATTTGGGGTGGGGTATAATAATGTGTGTATATATGTTCGTGTTTTCCAAATAAAATTCAGTTGCCAGTAGTGCTCCGAGTGTGCACTCCTACTTCTTTGTGCTCGATTTTTTTTTTCGTTTTTAACAATAGGCTTTTGCAGCTGACTTCACTTCCGGCTAAACTCTAAATCAAAACCAACGTTATCGTCTGCTATCAGTGTCTTGGCGCCATGTTGGAGGCATTCGGCGTGTTATTGTGGCATCAGTAGTGCAGTAAAGTCATAGAGCCGTCCTTGTATAACCACGTTTCTGAATATTTTCTTGTCCTGTCAATTGCAGCGGGGTTCTTCACCGGACACGAAATGAAGTCCATAAACCCGTAGTTAGGGTGCGAAGCTTTTCTGTCGAGGTCATAGAGTCAGCATAATAATCTGGAGCGAAAGGTCCCATGCATTTGGCCGCGATGGAACGGCGAGGCATTGACGCGGACATCGGCAGCCCCATTTGGCGGCCCCGATGAGCCCATATCGCGACATTTCTGATCCTAGTTTTCGGTCCCCAGAAACAAATATACTGTCCTCATATCAAGATCGACAATGAAATAAAAGAAATTCTTCATTAACCCTTTGCTCATGTGTAGTCATAAAATGATGTGCTTTTATCCGGGTCTCTGAAAAAAGTGCTGAGGTTTTGTACGGGTCCGTGAAAAGCTTTTGTCCGGCAGAGCTCTTGTTCGGGATTCATGGATTCATCAGTGACGATGTTTACATCACCCCCACGGATTATAGTCACGTGACTTTGTGACTATTATATGGAGCGCTATTTCCACTGTGGTTACGTGGTGGCTCCAATTTGTTGTATGGTTACAGACGACCGACCGGCGGACCGTTACGGACGCGTAAAGTGTGCAGGGCTCGCCCATAACTGCTATCGCAAAGCAAGCTATGTTGTGAAACGACACAACGCTCGTTTTGATGAAACCGTCGATGGGACAGCGCAGTGTCGACGAGACGATTTGTCAATGAAGCATCATCCAACAAACTGATTGCCATAGCGGATCAAACACGTCGATAAAACTCATTTTCCGGATTGCTAGTTGGAGAGGTTAATAATCATATGATTTGCGTAATACCGAGGCAAGAGAGAGCGGGCGCACTACTGAAGGAATGCCCCTACTAAACAAGAGCTCACGCGTTGAAAGCATCCGCCACAGTAAATATATTCAAACCAACATTTCCAAAAAAAACAAAAAAACATTGGAGAGTGTTTAGCGTTTTACAGCGATAGCTCTTGGCATCTGTAAAACCCGCGAACGGTTCCACTTGCCTTCACTACAAAAACAGATCTCAGCTTAATGTTTGAATGATTAACTGTCGTAAAGCACCAACCTATGAAAGACTAATCGAAAATTATTCAGTCAGTTATTAGTGCACCCTTCCCGCGGATATTTATTTGTTCTATTTATTTATAAAATGCCTACAGTGTGCAGAGGGCATTATTTTAGGGATTAATTTCGTACATAAACTATCAAATTGTCACAGATAGAGAAACACAGCGTCCGACTACATAAAAGTTCAGATGTCAAATTGAAAAAAAAAAAAAACAGGAATAATAAAAAGAAGCACAATGCATCAAGAGCACAGCGCTCAAATCAAATATCACGCATATATATGGCACTATAGAGGTATCACTGGTGACGCGTATTCTCGGAGATCACTCCAATCACGAATCAATTTTCGGGGAAAAAAGAAAGAAGATTATTCAAACAATAACAATCTGGTTTTAAAAGTGGTAGCTTACGTTAAAAGCACTTACGCTACTTTCGCGAGCACTCTGCTCCTGAAATAGATGCGAGTGGCTTCCAGCTTTTCTCCTGCACTTTACAATACTACAACAACACCAAAATATATTTCCGCGTGAAGGCTGCACGTGCCCGAGGCTTGTCGTTAAACAGCGAAGGCTACCGGCACGAAAGTGCAGCCTTCAGACGTGTTTTCACGGAATGACCGCTTGCGCTAGAAATTTCTATTTCAAAGGGAGGATTACGCGCTAGTTCGCGCGTGTCGCTGACTGGTTGGAGCTAGGAGCACGAGGAGCGCAAGCTCATTCTACAGAACGTGCTATAAACACCAGGAATACTTCGTCTCACCTCAGCATGGACCATTGTTGGTCACACGTGCTAAAAGCGCAAGCTAATTGTTTTGGATGACGCCTCGGCGGGCAAACGAGCGCTCGCGGGTGCACAAGCATTGACACAGCATCTGCGGTTCATTCTGGGGTATAGCGCGTGATGCACGTTAACGACCTCAGGTTAGCGGTCGTGCTTCACTAGCTACGCGTGTCTCATGTACAGCGTGAACCAGTGTCGCAAATCTTGAAAGGCAGACCGACTTCACGCTGAATAATCTTTCACGAACCATTTGTGGGACCGGACATTTCATCGAACGCCGTTTCGTCGAACGCCGTTTCATCGAAGCCGTTTCATCGAATGCCGTTTCATCGAACGCCGTTTCATCGAACACCGTTTCATCGAAGCCGTTTCATCGAACGCCGTTTTATCGAACGCCGTCTTATCGAACAACAGGGTGGCATTCCCGCTTCCTCAAGCTGGTCGGAGGTGCCCATCCCGGGTTCTGGAAGTTTTCACTTGCCTCGCCGCAGAACATCAACTGACGGAAGACAAGCTGGAGGCGATGCTGAGTTCCCAAGAGCCTCGTCACCAGAAGAAGGCCATAGTAGCAAGAAATGAGAAGGTCCGCCTTTTTTGTAAGAACCGACGGAGCATGGCTGTGGGGGACTTTTTGAGAGCAATTGCTCATCATTTGAAACGGTGAATGGCTGTCGCACGAACACATGAGCCCCGAAATTTTTCAAATAAAATTTGAAGTGACGTACTTACTTTTGACTTCATTGAGTCTTAGAACTAAAAAACACAATGTTTCGTTGTAGTTTCATAAATAGTACCTCAGCTTTAGCTACTGCAAGCTACGGGCAGTAAAAGAGTATCAATAGAAAGACATGAGAGGCTAGGAGGCTCACATGGCTAAAGTTGTTGCGCCTGCGCAAAACCTAAGCCGCCTTCTGGCCTCCATGAGTTGGAGTGCGCTCTTACCGGGAGTGCGACTTTTAATTTATTTGTTACAATACCCTCAAGGCCCATCTGGTAATACAGAGGGGTGAACAGATAAGCATAATATGCGAAACAAACATAAAAATCGGTACAAATATCCTCATGGGTTACTTGCATCAAAATAAATTGTAACAGCTACAAGTTTGGACATTAAAAAACCTGACGATGGAATTGGTGAATGACACGAAAATGCACTCGATCCGGGAAAAAAAAAGCATCTTTCACACTTCTTATATAAAAGACATTCGATGAAACGGCCATCAGCGATTCGATGAAACGGCGTCGATGATACGGCGCGTAACGTCATTTTCGTGAAACGTGTTCAAGCACGCGTTTGCACACAAGAGCTCCGCGCACGACGCGCGGCATGTACCCATTTCCCGAAGTGTGAAGCGTTCGGCCATGCTCCGTTGAACAGGCTGCGCCACCGCCTAAGCGCGACGTCATAGATTTGGTGTAGGTGGGACTCTTGTTTAATTAACGATTCACTATGGCACATCGACTGTAATTTCGCGCTCATTTGCTTTGAAATAATGTTTTCGTCCGAAATACCATATATAGATAACGAATGACGAGTCACTGATCATTTATACGCCAGGCGAGCACGGGATGGCGGCCCCTCTCATTGGAAATGTACCGGCGATTTTGGCACGGGTGTTTATTTCAAATTCATAATATAAGCACTCCTGACCTGTCCAATCAAAAATATGTTTGCTTTTTTGGCAGCAATGACAGCAGGGTTGCACACAAGCATATATGCATTTAAGCACGTCCCTTATTATAGGGAACATTTAATCGAGAAGCGTAATTAAGGTAAGTTAACGTATGGTATTTTCGTATAAAAATAAAAAAAATTAATACTTTTGTCAGATAAGTGCACACGTCAGTACTTATATGATTGTGTTGTTACCACGAAGCGCGCGAGAAAGACAAACGTTCTTGAAAATAAATGTGAAACAGATACTTTTATGAATATATTAATTAATTAATTCATTCATTTATGTATTTTCAGTGTTCACAAACATAATAAATAAATTATCGTTGTCCTTTATATTTATGCATATCTACTATCAATGACACATTCATAGTGTCACTAAATCTGAGTTCTGTGGAGATGCCAAAACGGTGTTCGGTCATATTCCGAAACCGTTCGTGAAATCAAGAACAGAATTTCAAAAGACAAAAAGAAAAAAAATTATGGCAGCGCTACTCTACCTAGGCATCGTTCGCAAGGCATCCGTTCTAAAGTTCCGGGAAGCTTGCTCGTGGGCGAAACGATCTTGTTGCTTTCAAGGTTGGAGGTTTCGCGCGCAGAAAGTGATGTCAGGCGATAACAGGCCGGAAATGGATTGTTGAGGTGAGCTCTTATTTCGTTCATCTCTAAGTTGACAATACGGTGAAGCTACGCGTTAGCCAACCATTCAGTGGCCTGACTCCTATCGCTTGACTTCGCTCGCCCCGCGTGTGTATGCGGAGAAGGGGTGATCACGTGGTGCGAGACTGACAGTCAAACGGTCTAACAAGCACGTAGTTTCCACCGCGCTGTCAGCTTACTGGGGATAAAGTCCCCGATCCATGACTAAAGGCTTTGTGTGGCAACTCAGGACAGCGTGTGCTTCCGAAGGCGGTAATCCAGGGAATCCGGACTCAACGGGCGCCTCGCTCGTTCCTGGCGCACCTTGCACCCAGCTTGCACTAATGCTCCATACATAAAAAAAAATTAAAATAAAAATAAAAAAATATCAACGAACTTTAGTGTCCGCAGCATGCCCATTCACACACTATATTTTTTGTGTTTATTTATATCCCTGAAGGTTTTTCAAGAAAATGTTTGCGTCGTAAAAGAGCTGTGTGGTCGGTGCTGGTTTGTTGACGATTCGGTAACTAACAAACACACAGGAGAACAAATTAAAGTTCACAATCTTTCCACATCATGGCTTTCAGCTGGCTGGATTGGTACCAAGACCGAGCTTATAAGTAAATTTGGCTGTCTCGTACAGACAAATTTATTTATCTTCTAAATTCCTCTAAATTTATTTACCCTCTAATTTCCTCTGGGTCCTCTAAATTTCCGCTTGTGACAGTTCCCTCACTTCCGATGCACTTCGGTGGTCAAAACATTTTTTGTGAATCGGATTTCTTTAGTGCACGGATGCGACAGGCTCTGCTTCTCGGGACGCGCTGACCCACGTCTTCTGTACAGCCCATTTAGGGCCTTCGGACGGCACTCCAATGCGTGCTTAGAGTGCCGTCGGACGTGGGCACTTGAACGCTCGGCAAGAGTACCACGGCACTCTAGACACAGGCTTTTTCAAAGGCCATGCTAGATGGAGGAAGCTACCGCTAGTTACAGAACATTCCGCTCATTTAATCGAACATAAGAAGCTTAGCATACTTTTTAACATATCGTAGGGCGACATAGAGCAGTCTACATTCTTCCCAAAATAATTGAGGTATCGCTTACAGTGTAGAATCAACTGAACGTAAAGTGAACCCGTCAGTGGCAGTTTAAATGTGGCTCTGTTGGACAGCGAAATAAGACTTCTGTAATCCACACTAATGTATCTATATTTAAAGCCAGTCAGATCCGTACCACAAATATTGATATCCGGAATGATACGTGGTGCTTCCGCTGTCTATTACAAACTGTTTGATGAACAGCGGAAAAGAGCAGCGGTCTTGAATGTTCCCTTATATCGAAAACCTTCCAGTCAAATGAGCTTCGGAGAGCGAGGTTAAAACAGTTTAGGATGTAGCGAACTGTGCACAGTTAAAAGGTTTAACCCCCAGAGCTTTTCTTGAACAGAGCAGAAGACTGCCCGACTCCCGCGCTTCGGAAAGTAAAATGTAAAGATTGATAAAAGGTAGTAGTCAAGCCAGGTTTATTTAATGACTCAAAACAAAGACCGCATAACAAGTTTGGAAATCATCGCCAACAACTTTTCCAAACGCCCTGGCTCCGTCATTTAGTTTCTCTACGGCGGTGAAAATAAGGGAGCTCCTAGTGTCACGTACCATAAACCTGGCTTGCCGCCATGTGTAGGTTTTTTGAACCTATAAATGGCTTCGAAACGAACGCCGTGTTTAGGGCGACGCTTTATGAAATGGTCGTCTCGTGAAATGGTCGTCACGAAGCCGACCTCGTGCACGGAGGAGGTTTTCCTCTTTGCTTGCTTTTAATGCGAATGTGGAAAAAATATATTTTTTTATATATACCTGTTCCTACGATCAGTGAGGTCGGGCTCAGCAGTATCTTGAAACGAGCCCCCCAAAATATAACAAGGCCCAAAAAACATCCCTGGGCTGCATAGCAACCCTAGGCACTTATGTAACGAAACATAATCGCACACGCTCGTCAGCACCCGCTCATACACCCGTTTACACACTGTTCTATATGTTTATTGTTTGATATATCTGTGTAGCAAAAACATTAAGTGCTTATTGCTTGGATAAAGTAGTGTCCCCGCTCCAATGATCTTCCTGCCGCAGGTAAGAATTAAGTTAATAAATACTGAAATATAAACCCGTCAAGGCAGGCTGTACCAACTCATTTATGAAAACATCCTTGCCCATCTTCCCCCCCCCCCAAAAAAAAAAGAAGAAAAAAAAAAGAAAGCGGTGAGGAAAAAAAGGTTTTCCCGAGAAAACGAACAAAAAATATCTGCGCCGAACAGCGTCGAATTCGCGCCGAACCCATAGCGGCGCCATCTGTCGACAGCCCGTGAAATCGCGAGGAGAAACTAACTCTCGTTACAGTTACTCTCGAGATCGAGGGAGGGTTAAGGGAGAGTATCATCGAAAGAAGAAGGTCGCGGAAGAGTAACTTTCACGCAGAGAGAGTTAGAGGAGAGTAAGTTAGGGCACTTACTCCCCTTTGACACTTTTTTTAGGGTGTAATACTACGGATCATATACCTGATCCACATTTATACTTTACGTAAACATTTTGGTTTGCTGAAAAGTACAAAACTTGCATACCCGTATAAAATATTGCTTTTCACCAAGGTGCACCATTCCTTCAGGGTTCGATCCTAGAGTCAAGGCGTCCTTGCCCACCAGCCCAACTCACCGGACTTGACGGAGCAGTGGATGTGCGTCCTGGACTCGTAGTAGACCCAGTCGAAGCCGGCCTCGACGGCGAGCCTGGCCAGCATGCCGTACTTGGAGCGCTCCTTGTCGCTGGTGGTCAGGTCGACGGCCCGGCCCTCGTAGTGCAGCGAGCGCGCCGCGTGGTGACCCTCCTCGTCCCAGCCCTCGGTGACGCGCAGACGCACTCCGGGCCACTGGTTCATCACCGACACGGCCAGCGTGTTCTAGCTTGTCCTTGACAGCGCTGCGCACGAAGCGGAGGACGCCGTCAGATGGCGCGCATGCGGAAACCACTTAACGGTCTCATGTTGCCATATGTTTCATGTAGATCAAAAACGTCTCCATTATCATCATCAGTCTTCAGAGAACACCCTAGACATAGGGCCCAGTTCTTTCAAATGCGGAGAGCAAGTTCTGTCTGCTTGTTGCACGGGGGTAGCGCTGATCTCAGAACGCCGAGCTCTTATTGGCTGATTGAAAAAAGAAATAGTGGGTAGACCTCGAGGCATCTAGCTTCGACGTCTATCCACTATCCCATCAATCAAAGCCAATCAGATCTCAGTGTCGTTCTGACGTCACCACAACTCCTGCCCAAAAAGCAGACGACTTGCTCTCTGAATAAAAAACGTTATCTCTTTCAATATTCTCGCCCATGGGAGGAAATTGGGGCCTGCTAGAAGCCGGCTTTACAGTAACAACATCAATTAGGGGTTATTTTACCGATCTAAAATATCGTCTTCGACTGCCAGTTGAATGCAAATCATTCAAACAGGAACTTCGATCAAGGCCGTTGGGGCGTTATTTTATTGATCTAAAATATCGTCTTCGACTGCCAGTCGAGGCAAATCATTCGAACAGGAACTTCGATCAAGGCCCTTAACTTCACTGGGTGGCCTATTTTATTGGTACTCAACTAGGGCTACTTTATTTCTCCTTTGGCCTTAATTGTTTTCTGCTGCGGTGAACAGTTCGGTTGCACAGATAACAGTGGCAGCAAGATTTACATGAGGTTCACTTCAAGTTAACATCTGTTGTCCGTGTCTTTGTTTGCGTCACAACGCACATCGTTACTAGCGATAGCGATACTGTATAAATAAATAAGATAGAGCGGCGACATAAACGGGTTGCACTATACACTAACATAGGACAGAAAAGCTACGGTGTCGTCTTTTGCGAACTAGTTGCCGCTGATGATTCATTTTCCTCAATATCGCGGCTGTCTTTCTTTTTTTGTTGTTGTTGTGAAGATTGTGAACATTGAGTTTAATAAAGACGCGCCTCATTCGTAGATGGAAGATGGCAAAACTCCTCCAATATTGCGGCTTCGAGTGTCATGACGATGATAGCTGACCAAATTTTAGCATACCTACATCATGGAACGTCCTGTGTAGGGTCCTGGGACGTTCTGCTTTGCTTCTGCACCTTCTACCTCGTGGCAGCGAGGAGAGGGAAAAATACGAGAGGTCAGCGCTGTTGTTCGCCAGCAGGCCCTCGCCCGCTTTCTTGCGTTCGATCATTGTTCGTCAGTGACAGCCGGTTCTAAATAAACAATTATCATAATACCTTCCGGCGCCGGTGGAGGGCGCTGCACGTTTTGCAACTGGTATATTCGTATATTCAGCGCATCGGCCGTCTACTACCGCAGCGAACCAGAACGGGCTGTGAATGTAATGTTTCTCACATTTCTCCAATCGCCAATTAGCCAAGCAGGTGACTCAACAACGAGACAACACTACGGTGATCAGCGCGAAGGTTTCGGTTTATAAGCAGGTAATTAATCAAGACATATATTATATAACAAACGGCTCGCGTCGAGCCGTTTTTTCTTAGAGCAGAAATCTCCGCTGCGTTTCTCCGTGGAAGTGGCTGAATACTTATAAATTTAAGGCGCATTGAAATGTGTTCTGCGCAATCCGGGTTCACGTGCCGCTGAAACTAATCGCGCGCGTGAACATCGGGAGCGGGAAACTCTAGGATGGAGCGACGGCGCTGTCCGCGTCCCGGCCAATCAGGTGGCGGGGCTCGGCCAACAACGGCAACCGGTTGCCCTTGTTGACGAGGCCGGGCCGTTCCGCGGACGAGCGCCGCCTGATCGATAGGCGAGCCCGGACATTAGAAGAGCCGACCGCAAGCGGGGCCCATTTCTTTCCGCGCTGGAATGCCGCCAGACGTTTCGTGCGACGGACTCGCGCTGCACGTGGGAACGGAGGACAAAAACCTGCCCTGGATAGGCGAGGCGAGAATGCGCGAGATCGCTGACTGACTGCTGCAGCGGCTCCCAGCCCGTGCTGTATGAATGAGCACCGAAAGCTTAAAGGGTACTCCGGCATTTCCTTCATATTCCCCGATCTGCCTGAAAATATGCTAAAAACACACGAACAATCATCGCTGCAATAGTGACCCAACCCAATTTGGCGAAGTTATTGAGTTTACAATTTTGGTCCTCACCGTGTTTTTTTCAAAGTGGAAGACTCCACTGCTCTACTGGCAACAATGACAAGGTGGCGTCAGGGGACGGCAGGGTTCACTCTTGAACTGCAGAATTTGTTCCCGACTGATTGCAAGCAGTTTGAGTGTCAAATGAATGCTTTGGAAGTTCGCTCCCGCTCAGCAGCCCGAAACAAATGCTCGGCATGTGCCATTTCTATAGAGTGCCCGCTCGACCTGCAAGCCTGCCTTCCCCTGACGTCACGGCACTGAAAAGCGCGAATATATTTGAATGTTCTTGATGGTATCATTTTCACTTGCCAAATTCGCATTAACTATTCTGAATATTGCTATTACTAAATATCATATCAGAAAGGGTAAAGGAAGGTGATTCCGAAAATATAGGTAATTGGGATAGCCCAAAAAATCGCGGATCCTCCCATTTTTTCTTTTTGCTTGTACTATTTGAGCGTGTTGGTGATTTTCATACATTTAGAAAGTAGAGACACATAAGGGACGATTCAGACAGGATAATCTTACAATCTTTAAAGTTTTGCCCGACGATTTAATATGATGTTAGGAGACTACCCAATAAATATTTTCCTACAGAGTCACGTATATTCTTAATAAAGCAAAAAAAAAAAAACGGTTGGAAACCGAAACAGGAGCACGGAAGCTCATGGCCGCGACATCTGGACGATGTGTACCAAGGAGGAGGGAGAAAGTCGAGGTGAATAGACTTTCCGGAAGTCACTTGGCTACACCCGATTACGTTTCTTTTTTTTTCTTCTCCACTTTTCCGGTGTGTAGAAAACGACGATGACGTAGAAGTTGCGTGCACCGTTTGTCGTGCAATTGTTTCGCAATTATATCCCTTCCGCTCGATGTTCTGCGCTTGAAGATCGATTGGCCGGTACCACGAACGACAGTTCCGAACTAGCGGCCCCTCGCCCATCGCAACGATGGTCCGTTGTGCTGCGCCATCGCGTCGACCAGCCCGCAGTACGACCCTATATCGAAAATGACGTAGTAAATTTTCATTTCATTTCATTTATTTTCTCTCAAGGCACGAAGGCATTACAGAGAGGGGTGAGTTTTGACACAAAAATATAGGAGTATATCAACGGACAATGCAAGCACAAAAACAGTGACTGAGAAAAATAAAAAAATTAGTAATCGTAATTTTAAAATCAGCAGCATCAGGTATTGAGACTATGGGCGCGGGAAGGCAATTCCAAGGGGGGGGGGGGGGAGGAGGAGGCGGCGGCATTCAATATGGTGTTACAATGAGGGATGCCTACATTTAACTGCTGATTTTTTAGGATATGTAAGATGGTTATATCGACAATGTTTCACAAAATCGGATTAGAGTGATAAACCTTGTGAAAAAAGACATAAACGATATAATGTTTTATGAAGGCAGAGGTTTGGTAAGGGTACAGATGCTTTCATAGAGGTGACTCTGGTTTCTGCGATGACAGTTTGAAAGAATGAAACAGGGGGGAGGACGATCCTGACTGGCCTGAACTGCAGATGCAAGGGTGAAACCGGGGTTCCAGATAGGGGACGCATATTCCAGTTTAGAGCAAGCTAAGTTTCGTATAAAAGAAGCTTAGAGACACAAGAGCTAGCGAAAAGTTTCGTCTGAAATAGCATAGTATTTGATTAGTGCTTTTAACGACATAATCGACATGGATATTCCAGGAGAGGTTATTGGCTAGATGAACACCAAGATATTTATAGGAGGAAAGCAGATAAGCAGAATTGAATTATTGATGTAGTAGGAAGGTCATGAGTTATTTTGACAGGACACTTTCATAGATCACCATTTAGAAATGTTAAGTTCCATGAGCCAGTCTGCACACCAATGAGTTACATTATTAATAGCAGTTTGAAGGAAGCAGATGTCACAATCGTTAAGAATTTCTGAATAAATAACACAATCGTCAGCATACAGGCTTATGAAAGAGGAGACACATGCAGAAAGGCCGTTAATATAAATAAGAAATAGGAGTGGGCCGAGTACGGAACCTTTTGGGACACCGGAGCTAACGTGCGAGGTTGAACTGGTTCCGGTATCCTGAACAATTGGGTGGGGTTTGTTAGAAATGATTCTATCCAAGCGAGTAAATTATAATCTATGTTTAGGTTATGAAGTTCATGAAGAAGAAGCACGTGATGGACCTTGTCAAAAGCTTTAGAAAAATCTAAAAATATGCAGTCAGTCCTGGAACCCCGGTCCAGAGTGGCATGAAAGCCACGAGTAAAAGTTAGAAGTTGGGTTTCAGATAACTAATTTTTACGAAAGCCGTGCTGTGCACAGGTGAAAAAAAGAGTATGAATCCAAAAGGCTAATGAGATTGGAACGAATTACATGTTCAAGGATTTTGAGCAGCTGGAATGACAAATTTAAAGGATTATGTTTTTCACCGCCTCTGTGCAGAGGAATCGCCTTCCCACTTTCCAGTCTCTTAGTAGTATATGTTGTTGAATGGACTGGGTAAATAGCTTGGATAAGATAATACTGGAGTACATTTTAGTATTCTTCAATAACTTCGCATTACTATTATCGATGCCTGCGATAGTTGATGCTCTGAGATTTCCAATAATGTTCCCTATACACCTTCACAGTTCACAATAACTGGAAACCTTTGCAGAATATCACAGACTTGAAGAACTGGATCGCTTGAGCTAGCGGGCATTGAAAAAGGAACTAGCAGACACATCATTCAGTAGCAAGGCACACGTCACCCGGTACATCCACGCCGTTGCTATCCTTGAATGTTACATCGGCACTGGTAGTGGGATTATTAAGTTTTCAAAATTGACGGGCATTATTTCTTAGCCTGGATGGTAGTGTACTATTGAAAAAAAGTAGTTTTCGCCTCTTCGACTGCTTTTTTATACAAATCGGCAGCAATATGATATGCTGCCCAGCGTTGATCGTAGTCCGACTGCGTAGCAGCATGAAGCATTAGTTTTTTGTTATTTGACTTTTTTTTTAAGGTAACGCTATACCAAGGCGATAGAGGTGAGGATGATATCGTATGAAGGACACATGAGCACTTATAAGTGACGCAGCCTTTTTTCATAGGAAAGCACCAGTTATTTTTAATGGAGAGCTCATCAAAGCCATGCATGTATTCACCTTAGAAGAGACACATTTAATTATTTATTCCATCAAAGTCAGCTCTGCATAGTTGTATATTTTCTTAATTTCCTTTGATATATAACATTTAGGAGTATTTAATACGAATGCAATAAAGAATCGTCACTAAGACCAGGTACGTATGAGTAATTGAAGAGATGATGTCGGGTGATGTTGTTCAAATGAGGTCCAACAAAGAAGCGGTTGATGCCGCAGTACGTGTATACGTTGCGGACCAATTTGCAATAAATTAAAATCTAAAGACATATTGAAAAGCTCATTGCGCTCCGAAGAAAGACGACTATCGAAAGTATGTACATTTGACCAAACTTTGGAAGGATAGCTAAAATCGCCTAACAATATTATTGGTGTTTTGGAAAGCGAACAGTGAGTGTGTTAATCGCATCGTGAATCTTTCCAACAAAAAAGGCACTTGCAGTGGAAGGGCGATAACACACCTAAAAATTTTGTTTTGTTTTTTAAGTGAAGACTTACCCAAAGTATCTCAAATTCGGAAACAATGTTAATATAAAAAGTTTGTAAATACGCGCCGCCACCGTTTCTTTCTGCCTGTTAAGGCCCGTTCACACTCTTGCGACCTCTTAAAACTGGGTTCCTTAAAACTCCTTAAAGGGGCCCTGCGGAGACTTTTACTGGTTTTTAATTTGCGCCGAACCTGAGCGCACTGAACGTAGTAACTTAGTGAAACTTTTCTTTTCTCGAAATTCGCTTTATTTCAAAAGTTATAGGCAAATTAAGATTTCAAAAACAAGCAAAAAATAACCTCCCTCGTGACGTCCTTGGTTGCTTGAGTGGCCGTGAACTAGAGAGAGGTAGTGAGCTCATCGCAACGCTCACGGCTGCCGCACTCCGTGTGGACGGCGCGAGGAGCGCCACCAAAGCAGGTTTGGCTAGGTTGTATGCAACGTGCAGCCGGAGCGCTCTCATTGCATTTGCTGCGCGATTAAACACTAATTCGGCATGACACTCCATTGGCCACAAACGACGGCAAACACGGGGGTAGAGATCAGTTCAGAATGGGAGCCACTTCGCGCTGCCATACCGCAGAAACGGCCAAACTTCAAGACAAAGCTTTTCGCCGAAAGCCTTCGAAACGGCTCGGAGCTGGTCGGATCATCCTGCCCATACGACCGCAGCGCCGCCGCTACATCCGGGACCCTTTCCATGTCGGCGCCTGATACCACTACTCCTTTCTAGTATGCGCCGCCTTTTCCACCGCTTGGTGGCGGGTATGTCAACAAGTCATTTCTTGTTTCCGTACTTTATAAACTGCATTCGTTTCTTTTCTGATATAAAATACTGAACAAAAACTACTTTTATAAATAATTGAAACGGTTCGCGCCACCTATATTTTGTATTTCGACTAAAAAAAGCTTTTAGCGGCTCTGACCAGTAGTAAGCCCAGGACCAAAGACGATCACATTTGCGCGCCTTCGGTACCGCGGGTCGCCCTCGTCGGTGGAGGAGGTTTCCGCGTCGTCCGGTTCAAATATGAACCACTGATATTTAGTTACTCTCTCCGTGCCCGCTGGGTTGCCCGAACTTCAGGAGCACGTGGAAACCGCAAAAAAGGTAGACGCTTAAATATGGTTGCAGGGCCCTTCAAAGGGGCCCTCCGGAGGCGTTCTGCGATGGTTTATTTTAAATTATTTATGGCGGTAACTCAGTCTACGGACCCTAAGGATCCCAAAAATCATAAAATTATGGTCATGCACGGCGGATTTCCCTATTAAAATTGCTATCAAAGTCCCCCGGCACGCCCCCTTTCTGAGATGACCCCGGAAAACAGGAGGGGCATCTCTTTACGCGTCAGCCAATAGCAAGCGAAGGATTCCGGCGTCACTGCGCGTCACCAACGCGGCCGACCGCCGACCCGCGGAGGAATCTCTCGAACACGCGCGGACCGTCGTCAAGGAGCCCGGACTTTGTGCTCGGCAGTCGTCGTTCGTCGCACCGCAACGTCGCGCTGCTGCTGCAATGCGCAGTCGCATTCCACAGATGACAAGGAAAAGTTTGACTCGTTGACGTGGAAGGATCGCAAAGCTGGCTTCGGAGTCGAGATTCACGGGAAGAAGGAACATGTGTCCCGCAAACGCACGCCTGCACACGCCCCGGGAAGCAGACGAGCCGACGCGCCGACGCATCAGCCCTAGCAACAGGCTTGCGGGGAGAAAACATAGTTCGCTGGTTTTGGAATGATAATTGCGAACTATGTTTGCCGCACCAGAATCAGTTTACGTTTTTCTCAAACTCTAATTTACAACAAGCTTAAAAAGTGTTGCAATAATAACGTTCGCATTCACCGCGAGATGCAGCATTTCCATTGGTCAAGTTTTAGCGATGGGCAGGGAATGGGGGATTGTCTTCCAAGAAAAATAGTCCCGATATATTTCTACTGCCATCTGCTTAATAAGCGCTTTTGTAATCTAAAACTTTGTATACATATTAGCTTGCACCTACTACGCAATATAACAACATAAACAGACGATCTCAGAAAGCTCCGGAGGGCCTCTTTAAACCAGAGGACACACTGACGCCATCTATTGGGTAAACTTGGCGGTCCGGCATATTTTCTATTTCTCTCGCGCATTATCCCTTTTTCTTGGCTCGAAAACTTTTGTCAATGTTATAAACGAGCCTTTTTTATGGAAGTATTACGTACATTTGACCTCGGAAATCCCGAAAAACCTTCGCTCTTCGGAAATGCAGTTCCAGGGTCACCGCATAGATGGCGCCACAACGTCAGTGTGTTCCCTCGTTCTAAGAAATTTTAAGAAGTTTTAACAGATCTCGTCTTTCTCGGTCGTACTCGGTTGCAAGAGTGTGAACGGGCCTTTATGGTGGTATAGATGAACACGTTTTTGGCAGTTGAAAACTTCACTATTGCGTATTTCAATTGACAGCCAGGTCTCAATGAGAGCAGCACTATCCACGCCGGCCGAGTCCACAACTCACGATATATCGTCGCGTTTATGCATTGCGCTTCTAATGTTAATAAAAGTAACAGAAATAGTATCCAGGTATGAGTCAGCATTGGACCTGCCACTCCCCTCTGAACGTTAAGACAGACCTGAAGCTCGGCTGGGAATTGAGGCTGTGCAGTAAATTGCGGCTGAAAATTGAGTCATTCTTTACTTCATCTGTGCAACCTTTTTGCGTATATCGACGTATTTGCAGCTTCTTGAAGGCCACAAAAATGGGGTTCATATTTTTTTCTATTTTTAACATTAAATGTCTGCCTTAGATGACCAACGACTCTGAGTATATTTCACACGCAGAGGCTCAACGCTACGTTACAATGGAAAAGAAAGTGAACGCGACTGAAACAGGCCAATTCTCGACCGGCTGTTTTCGGGCGGAAAGAAAACAAATTTCGAGCCGTAAAATGCGCGCGTAATTTTTGATGACTTCGCAACATCAAGAAACAAACTTAAAACAAAAAAGTACATATTTGTATCGCGCTAAATGTATTCTGCACTGTTCATCTCCAAATTAAGGACAAAGCTGAATTGTGGGCTTGTGCCGGCGTTTCATCGGACAAGCTCACGAGAATGGACCGGCGTCGAGGAAGACCCAGGCAGAAAAGGGGGAAGGAGACCCGTGAGGGGAGAGGAGGCACCGGGCGGGGGGGGGGGAGGGGGGTTGGCCAGGGAGGCGCCGAAAATACCTGGCACACGCGTGGCCCGCGATTGGCGAACACTTTTCGTACCTGCGCCCTTCACCTGTTCGCCCCTCCACCCTCTTCCGCGCACCGGCCGCCATATTCATTTTTTTTCTTCCGCGGCGTTGTTTTCTGTTCGTTATTCGCGTCTTGCGGGGTCTGCTCGGCTGTTCCTTCCTGGTGCGTGACTCGCGGAAAGGGGGCGAGAAAAGAGGGAGAGGGGCGATGCTGCGCTTCTGTCCGCACATGCGAATTAAGGCCGATTTGTTCGGCCCCGCCGGCGATTGGCGCGGTTTTCGGCCCGGGCCGGTTTGAAGGGCGCAGGCGACCTGCGCTGCCGGGTTCCCGGAGTTGGCTGGCGAGTACAAGAAATGCGAAGCCCGAACAAACTTTGACGACGCGTTTTGCTATCGCGAGTGCTTTCTCAAATTTCTCTTTGGGGGTATAGTTGACGTAGCGTCAGTGTTGCGGAAGGGCACCCCATTCCATCCTAACTCCAGTCCGGGGAATGAGAGTTGCCGATAATTCGATTCTTTTCAACTCCTGCGAATGGAGACACCGGGCCCATTCCCACTATTGGAATCGACGAACTCTACCATTCCACTCCGATAATTCTTAAACGTGTAAAAATGACTCTTGACAGCTACATTGTGTTAACGAGAAAAGGAGCATAAAGCTATATTATTAAAAGCAGAGACAACTGCAAAAGCTTGCAAAATGTTTCCTCAAAGTACTCATTCTACTAAGCCGAGCGCTGGTGCCACAAAGCGCTTCGTGCTTCTTGGTGTCAATTCCGATATCGATCGCGCGATCAAGCGTAGAAGGCTCGCAACAAATACCAAAATCTAAAACCCCTTATTTTCTTCGCAAACGAATCGTGTACTTTCCGCACATACATGATCAGCGTGTTGTTTGTTTGACGAGGTCTTAGAAATTTCTAGTTCGTGCGTGGAGCAAGAAAGTATCTTGCTCTCTGCTTCGCATATACCTTCGCAACAGCACCGCGCTATCAAGCTGTCAGAAACGATGCTTCGTATACCCGCCTCAAATCTCCATGGACTGCTGCAAGCACACGAAACCGCTGACAAAGTGCAATCACTATGGTGCCAGCACGAAGGATTGTATATGGCCATAATAGGGAACCTCTCTTAAATTGTATATGTCTAACGTTTGCCGTACGATTCTCGTAATTTTTTTTTATATTCAATTTATTTCTTAATTTGTTTTCTATGCAAGTACTAAAATATATGCTGGGTTAGAATCTACATGCAAATTGTGCATGGTTGCAGAGCCGCTTTGTCGTATCTCGTGGCGCCAGGAACGACACCTTGTTTTTCCACAACTTTTTAGTTTTTAGTGTTTAACTGAAAGCGCGCCACCTTCAGCCTCGTAAAAAAAAAAGTAAAAAAACAAAACAAAAAAACATGAGCCGGTCAGATGATGAAGCCGTCAATGACCTCAAGTTCAATGATGTTGTTTAAAGAATTACGTTGACTCTGCGATAGCTTTGCGCTAGCAGGCCGCCGGCCCTAGCTGAAAATCGACACAGCTCGCATAATAACCGAGCCCATTCCATTCCCTCTCCATTCCGTGCAAGATGCATCCAATTCCATTCCCATTTCATTCCTCCCCGCGCTGTGGCCATTCCATTCCCATTTTATTCCGAGGGCGCGAAGTGCTGAATGATTCCGGAATCATTCCAACTCCGGTGTGGCAACTCCGCAACTCTGCGTAGCGTTCGCAGAAAGAAGTGTAAACAAGAAGCAAGACATAAAAAATGGGCCTTTGCTTTTGCGGTCTTTTGCTGCAGATTTCGTACAAATATCATAGCATTGCTTGTCTTCTACGAAGGCTGTACACCTTCGATTGAATTGGGACGAACCCGAAAGCGGCCAACTAAGCATCGAGTGGAGTTTCGGCACATTTTCATTCAATAAACATGTTCCTACTCAGCATGTCGTCACTTTTGTTCAGCCATCTCCTCTTCAGTCGGCTCCTTATTGTTACGGGTGCATCGTAAAGACTGCGGCACATCTAGTGAGCGCCTCATCCCGCGACCCGCTCATGCGCAAGAGAAGGGGATGAGAAGAGCGCATATGTGCCTCGAGGATTGTTCACAGATTTACGCTTGACTTTCAGCGACCGCGTTATGACTGCCTGTGACTGCTTACAAGGTGATAACGCACTGGCACAATCTATCGTGTTTATGTAATCGCGCATGCTATCTGCGTTATCTAATTTATGAACTTGGCTAGCTTTTAATTCGTGTCTATACTCTCGAGACCGGTTATAACGACGTCGGTTATAACGAAATAGCGGCTACAGCGAAGCAATCACGATTTCTCATCCCCTTTTGCACTTAGTTAACCGAAGTCAGTTATAACGAAATAGCGGATATAGCGAAGTGATATCCGATTCCCGTTGACTTCGTTTAAACCGGTCTAAGTAAAACACATCAAAGATAGGCCTTCTTATCTAAGTGGTAGAGATCGAAGACAAGGTCCATCTCAAACCATCGGGAGCGTTTGCAATTTAATGGCGAACGCCTCCTGCGGAGAGTGGCTTCGAGTGCGCATGCGCAGCGTAGTGGCGTGGCGAGAAGGAAAGCAGGCGGAAAGGCGGAGACATTTGGAGACGATCAGCGCTTTTGCCACATCCTCCCAGCTCGCATTGCAAACGCGGCCCGTCAACCACGTGACCTTGGTCGAGCAGCTGGGATCTCTCTCTCTCATACAGGCTCTCCGGTGTCTGTCGTCGTAAGGAATCACAAGTCTGTAGCCTTTAAGGCCCGTTCACACATATGTAACCGAGTAAGACCGAGAAAGACCAGGCCGGTTTTAAGCCTATTGCGACGTCTTAGGACCGGATGCGCTGCAGCGGAGCTGGTCCTAAGCCGTCGCAAGGGCTTAAATACCGGTCTGGTCTCTCTCAGTCTAACTCGGTTCCATATGTGTGAACGGCGCCTTAGGTGCCCTTGGAGTAGCAAAATGAGTATCGCTTTACAAGCCTCCCTTCTGGCGCAGTAACTGAGCGTCGTGCTCAATATCTTGGCGTCAAACGTTTGATTTTCCTTGGGGGACGTTCGATATTTTGCTTCTCTTATCTTATCACTCTTCCACGCATGCGCGTTGGTTTCGACGTGACGACCAAAATTTTTCAGAGCGGTAATCTAAAAAACTGGTGCTGTATAAAAAAAAGAAGCAATGTTTTGTGTTCTAGACAGAGCCTGTTTAAATAAAGTCGCGCAGAGAAATTGACATGTTTATTGTCTCGAACGCACGAATTTTTCCTCGTTGCCACGAAGTGACGCAGCGAATGTCCACCTGAGGATCGGTGAGGGTGATATTGAAAATATTTTTATAAGGTAGAATTAAGTAAGGAAGCTCATAGGAATGTTAGGGAAAATCGAGGGATCGAAAAGAAGTCACTGGGATTTGTTTACTTAAAATACTTACGATTCGTTTAGCCCTCAGTTCACACTTCGCTGGAAGCGACTTGCCCGTTGGACCAATAAATAGCATCCATTTCATCATCTGGTGCCAGTATCTGTGCCTGGGAATGGACGGCAGCATGACCACGCCAAAAAGTAGGCATATGACTGGTCCAACAAGCACAAAACTCAAACACCTTTTGAAAAGAAAAAGTTTTTGTATTAAGGATGTTTAAGGCCCTTTAAAGGGGCCCTGCAACAACTTTTTGACTGGTTATTAATTTGCACTGAACCTGAGCGGACTGAACGTAGTAACTTAATGAAACTTTTCTTTTCTCAAATTTCGCTTTATTTTAAAAGTTATAGGCAAATTAGAATTACAAAAACAAGCAAAAAATAACCTGCTTCATGACGTCGTAGGTCCTGGCTTAAGTGGCCGTGAACTAGAGGAGGGGTAGTGAGCCATTCGAGCGCTCACGGCTGCCACACTTTGTGTCGACGGCTCGAGAGGGCGCCACTAAAGCATATGTTGGATAGGCTGTATGCAGCGGGCAGCTAGGGCGGCTCGCATTGCATTTGCTGCGCGATTAAAGACTATTTCGGCATAACGCTTCATTGGCCACAAACAACAGCCAAGCCACTTCGCGCTGCCATACCGCCAAATGGGCAAATCGCCAGCAGGGCCCGCGCCGAAGGCCTTCGGAACGCTCAGAGCCGGTCGGATCTTCGAGCCGGAATACGACCGCAGCGCCGCCACGTACATCGGGACCTTTCCGTGTCGGCGCCTGATCCCACTACTCCATTCTAGTATGCGCCGCCTTTTCCACCGCTTGGTGGCGGGTATGTTGACGGGTCATTTCTTGTTTCCATACTTTATAAACTGTATTTGTTTCTTTTCTCATCTTAAATACTGAACAAAAACTACTTTCATACGTAATTGAAACGGTTCCCGACACTTATATTTTGTATCTCGACTAAAGAAAAGCTCTTAGCGGCTCTGACCAGTAGTAAGGCCAGGACCTAAGACGTCACATATCGCGCGCTTTCGGCAACGCGGGTCGCCCTGTGGAGGCGGTTTCCGCGTCGTCCGGTTAAAATATGACGCACTGATATTTAGTTACTCTCTCCGTGCCCGCTGGCTTGCCCGAACCCCAGGAGACGTGGAAACCGCAAAAAAGGTAGACGCTTAAATATGATTGCAGGGCCCGCTTTAAGGACGTCTTTAAGGAAACCGTGCAGTGTGTACCTGATAGTTTTATAACATCCCAACTTCTTTAACTCACTGCAAATGTTACCTACTCGCGTGTCTTGCACACGTTATTCGGGTCCGGCGACTGCTGGATCGCGTGTACGTATTGCTCATTTTCGCGTCCAGTTACATTGCCGTCTTCATGTTTCCACCGTGTCTCCTGATTTGGCTTTTAGCGCCCGACTCCTCCGTAGACGAGATAGTGAACGTTTTTCTGCAAAGCTTGAATTTCGCCCGATTCAAGTTTATTGGATTCAGAACCATGTATTCGTCATAAGACAAAACCACTGGAATTTACACTTCCTGGGAATCACACACAATGTCAAGCATATCCACATGCACCATGCACCACATAAAGTATATGCAGATTGAGCCACTCAAGCGAAGACAACATACAGCATGTGGAAGTGTAAAGACTGCAAATCGCTGAGACAAAACAAAGCGAGATCTCAAGATGGTGAACCGGACACAACCGAAACTACATCAAATGCTTTGAGGCGCTTAACGCACATCCGTTAAATGCCTCTTAAATGTTGTACTTTAAAATAAGAATTGCTCGTTGTAAACCTAGAAATTGAATGTTTTAATACAAATTAATACAAATTCGGCATGTCCGAATAGAGTACGTTAAGGCTGCGGTCCCACGGCGGCCATGAAAAATGACAATATGTGCCCTTGTTTGCAGCGCGATTCTGACGCTTAGTCACTACCTAAAAATATTTAACTCATGTCACCTTATAAAATAGGCAATGGGCCTCATTTGGATATATGTTATATATTTCTGAAGCAAAAAGCGAGATCGGGGAGGATCTGCGAATATTGGTGTTTTTGGTCATACATGGTTTGGTAGTACAAATGGGGAGAGTTTACCGTTAGAGAAAGTTTCTCCAAAATTTCATGGTTTGTAGATAAAGAGTGTTTTCTTTGCACAGCGTGGCCTTTTTTCATTTTCTTTTTAGTTTCGGAAATTGACCTCTTGGAAAATTGGCTTTACCGAAGCATATTCACGAGCTATTTTCTAGACAACTCTGGTATATTTGTTTCTGAAACTTCTTATAGCTATTGATATATAAAACCTACAAACGTGTGTTAAATTTAATTAGGATTGACGTTTAACTTTTGCTGTAAGACTAGCGTAAAAACCAATGGAAATGGTAAAATCAGACTAACATCGTTTGGTAGTACGAATGCACCGGTATGGGTTGTCAACACAATTGATCAACCTCTTATGCAGAGACAACTAAATATGTGCTCTTTTGCATAGCGAAGCCCTTTTTCGCAATTTCGCATTTGGTTTCTCTAAAAAAATTAATAAAGTTCAGGCAAAATTGCATCCTTCTTAGACACAAAAAAATCACATTTGTCTATATTTATACTATTCGATGGGTAATCATGTTGTCATAAAGAAGGGTTAATATCTGATATACAATATAGCAGCTTTTGTTTTCAGTTAACATCTCTCATTTTTGTTTGAGGATGGACACAAACATGATTGCCGGTTCTTCAGATGTGCTTTTATGGACATGAAACAGATTTATTGGCATCTAATAATATTTATTGTATGAAATAGATAAACATTGCGATGTATTAGACTTTCACAATGATCTTGCTTTGGTTTCTTGATAGGTGTAGAGCTTAGTTAGCTTTAAAAACAATTAAAACGCTTTGGGTGTTTTATTGCGCTACCTGACGGATGGCAGAAGAACTGCTGATTTCTAAAGTTCAAGAAATTTTCGAGGGCGGCGTTGGCGTTTGTATCATCATCAGTGTCCGTGTATTTTTGCCTTCACATTTGGAAAATATATTGGAAGATTTACTATCGACAAATAAATGGTTTAAGTACTGGGTCAGGTTAATAAATCTAAGATAAATAATTACACAAGCGTAGTGTGATATATTGTGTTGATTATTCGATATGATTGAAATCAATAAACAATAAAGACGAAAAGAAAAAGAATACACCTGAGTTCACTTCATGCCTAGAGCCACTAAGTGAGCTGCGCTGGGAGTATCGGCACTCCGTTTCCCAACATTGTTGTGGGAGCCGCCATTTCGGGTCTAGTGCAGAGCAAACGCAACTGCCGATCGTCGTGATTCAAAAGTGCGACTTCCTCAGCATTTTATCCGGTGTTAGGAAGCTGATGCAATCTTGCTTTGCTCTGTCGCTGACTGTTTAAACATTTATGGAGGACAGAAAAGAGTTTCCTGTGATTTTAGATAAAGCTTCAGATCACTGGCAACCATGATTTTACGCCACGATATGGCCAAGTGTCGTTATTCTGAAGCGTAGCTTATTTAATGACACTATTCATGCCCTTGTTCAAGGAGCTTGTAATACCTGAAGAGGCCATGACGTAAGCCCCGTGGGTTCCACAAGCCACTACCTTTTGACACCTGCCTCTTCCTCATTGTTCCCGCTAGTGGCACTAGTGCCCGCGAACCTCCTTTCCCGTGACTGAAACTGAAACTATATATAAATAATACACCTTTATTATAGCTTATTTAGTTATAACCAACTACACATAATGAGAGAAGGAAGCTGTCGGGTAGGAAAAACGCGGGTTTTATGTGCGACCGTTCTAACCGTCTCAGAAGAGAACACGCGAGCTTGCGCTGATTTCAAAAAGACGATCCAAAGAAAAGAGGCGGCACGCTGTGTTTTTTGTGATTGTGCGTCTAATTTATATACAGGTGTATTTGAAGATCGACGATGGACGTCGATCGTCTCGAGGTAATGTAACGTAGTAACATTATATAAAAAATAAACATAATGAAGGACTGCACGACTTAATTTTTTCAATTCTTGGATTGTAATATGGCGGTAGCCTATTGTACTTACTGTTGACGAAGAGCAATATGAGGTGACGAGGTAATGATTAATTGATGAGGCTCTATAAGGATGACGACATTAGTGGGTGTCGAACCACAACGTACAGTGCCGGACTTGTCTCAAGTATCGTGTACCCAAAGACTTTTCTTCACCCGCAACAGAATATGGTAGAATCATCGAGGATGATGCTTTACAACTGTACGTGGAACAGAAAAACTGCACTGTGCAAAAGTGCGACTTATTCATTAATATAAAGGACGGATTTCTAGCAGCATCCCCTGATGGACGGCTTGTAACAAATGGCCGAGTTGAGGTGAAGCGTCCCCGTTCCAAAAGATTCTTGAATTTTACTGAAACCGCAAAAGAGTATCAGGCGAAAAATAAAAAAAGAGCCTGGTGTGAAAGTTCCAAATCACCACCATAGATTCTACTACCAAATACAAGGGCAGTTACACAATACACAAAGAGATTTTTGTGATTTCGTTATATTTACACTCAAGGGCATTGATATCCAACATCTTCAGAGGGATGACACCATCTGGCCAAACAACATAGAGCCTTTTCTGCTCAAGTTTTACATGAAAGGCCGGACTTCCGCTGAAATTCCTCACGTAGACGAGTTGTCCGATCGAATAAACTGCCATTACTCCCGATCTGGGAATATCTCGATCTTCGTTCGTAGGCCATAGTGTCATGAGATCGAGGGGTGTGGCTCTTCGTCTGCCGAACATTGCTTCGGTTGGTGTTTTTCCCGTGGAAGATGAGACCGTAATGTTGTGCCAGAACAAGAACTTGGCGATTCTTCACTGAACTGCTTCTTCCCTAAGCTTCAAGAGGGCTTTCTTCGTTTCGCACACCATCTGTTCTGCTTGCCCTTTAGTTCCAGGGTGGTATGGTTAACTAATGTAACGCCTGATGCCGTTTTTACTTTTGTTTTTTAGAACCTTGTTCATTTATTTTTTTAAACGAGATTCGGCGCGTTATCAGAGAAAAGTATTTTCGGTAGGGCAAAACTAGCGAAACGAGTGAGTAGAACGTCAATGACGCGTTTGTACGTCGTGGCATGCATCGTGTAAACTTCCAACCACTTAGAGTACACATCGACCATGACTCCGCGGATGCGGATACGTTTCGCCATGCACCCGCCGACTGAAGAGTGGATCGTTTTCAGTTACTGTTCATAATGGCGCTAGACTCGAGGAAAACTTCGAGGCTTTCCGCAAAGTTAGCCCAGGTGCCAACACTTTTGTCGAAAGCGGTAAGTGCTCGAAACGTCAACAACGTCGGTAGCGACGTGCTGTGCTTGACACTTGACGCTTACCATTCGCTGAGACGAAACTTGCTTGTACGTCTGCCACGAGTCGTCCGATATCAGGTCATCACCGCAACTCCATCTCCCGACAAAACAGGTTTTTATTGTCCGCATGTCTATAGTTAGCAATCATGTGAACTTATAAATTCCCGAACGCTCATCACTTGCCATCACTAAACGCCGCTCAATCATAGTGTCTTCATGGCTAATAAATGTCTTCCTATTTATACTGATGCTTTTCATCATATTCCTCCTAAGCTGTACTACAACATAATGTGTGTCGGTACTTCCGAAAATATTGCAACGGCGCTTGTTTTCTGGGAACGATAATGTAACAACCATTACAACATCTTCCGGATACCGTGAAACACAATATTTCGTTACGTCACTTTTCAGTCGTCATTGTAATGGCGAGGTAAATACCGTAAATTGCGAAGCAGTTTACTAGACGTCCGCTTCCACTAGTGTCTTGGAAGATTGAGTCTACTGAGCGTGCATTCGTGCAGAAGAATTTGTCATTGACAGAATATTGACACGTCAATCAACAATTGATTCCTTCTTGGTAAGATTTATTGCGGAAGCCCGTCGCAACCGCCGAACCGCATGTCCCTATATCAGCCTGACATTCTCGCATAGATGAGTTTGCTGGGCCACGCTATTGAGCCAGCTGAGCACAGCTGGGTGCGGAGCGAGCAAGGCCACGAGGGGAACGTGATGGTGCTCGAGCCATCCCACCGTGAACCAATATTTCGGCCACCCCACGGGTGCGTGTCGCCATCTATTGGTTGAACTAACGCCTTGTTCAAGATGGCTGCCGTGGGACCGCAGCCTTAAAAGTAAATTTGAACCGAATCGTGGTTTTGACAAAATACTTTTGAATTAAATATGAAATAATTTCGCCAAGCCCTTCACTACACTGCACCATGCTTAAACGAAAGCCCAGCTGAACTCATGAAAGTTGTTTCTAAGCTGCCACTTTCCAATTTATGAGCTAAGGTAATTCTGATTGAACTATATTTAGGGACTGTGACCTCAGAGAATCCAATGCCCACATTGCGATGACAAATGAACGTCGCAAATGACTTAAAATTAAACCTACAAAGATACCCTGTTAGACCTAATTAAAGGGATTTATAAATATTCCTTCTATAGGCGAATATTCACAAGGCTTCCGTTTGTTTGTAAATAGAACAGGCGCCCACGTGCACCACTTCGCTTTTAGTGTGCTTTTCTCATAAGCACTCAACTGTGAAATTTTTACTTTTCTAAGATGGCGAGTTAACCCCGTTTAAGCGAGCTTTTTACCAAGCATCGGTGCACTGTGGACAAGTGACACACGCGATTGCAAGCTTCGCGGGTCTAGGTTTTCCGCAGCGCAGCGGTGCTCGACGAGAAGCGCACTCAACGGGGCTGAGCCGCCGCGGCGAACATTCTGAAAATGAGTGGAAAGCGAGCGCAACATTTAAACATATAAACTCGCGCTTGTTCCCAAGCCATGCAGGCGTGCCTTGCGTAGCCTGGAATAAAGAGAAGAAAAAAAGTGCCTTCCGTGGCCTGTTGCGTGTCTGGCTCGCAACCGAAGGATTGTGGTTTTTAATGCCGCCTAAAATTCTTCAAATTTTTCTTAAGGCAAATGAATTACTTTACCGAGTGAAATCGTTTGAGTCGTGCGGCAACACTTAATTCGCAATATATGTCATGTTTAATTACTTTCATTCCACGCGTGACGTCAAGTTTCAAGTGAGCGTTGTGGGTTGTTTGAAATTCCCGCGCGATTTCGTGTGACTGGGATGTCATAACCTTATCGACCAATCAGGATTTTCGCGGCAGGCTACCAATTTTCTGCCACGCCAACGATTTACTGTGACAAGAGGTTCCTAACGTTATTGCGTTAAAATGCGAGTATCACAGTTCATCTCGAAGAGCATATCAAACAGCGTATTATTCGAAACTAATATTTGAATGTTAAAATATTCGCAGAATTTTAATATAAATGCAAAGAAAAAAACTTATAGTTGTGGTTTATTACTCTTAAAATACAGTGCCGGTGACTAATCATGAAATTCCAGGGATTTCAAACGGAACATTCCAGGGTTTTCTAGGACTTGGAAATGACATTTTCAAATTCAAGGGTTTTCAAGGTTTTCAAAACCCTGTGCGAACGCTGTGAGCACCTTATACACTGCCGCAATTTCATCCTAGGGTTGAACGGAGTAGAGTATACCACTGGGATAATGTTTGGAGTAGAAGGCCCAAGCCACACCCCAATCTGAGGGAAATATACACCATACGGTCCTCCTCCAACGTAGTTTCCTGCTGTGAAGCTGTTATTAGCAAAGGGTAGATAACAGTTTCACAGCATGCATTTTATCTTTGCATGATGCTGGAGAAGTTGGCACGTTTTAGTATGGTCGAAATCTTCATTTATTTTATTTTATAATATATTCAAGAAGACGAATACCACGTAGTAGAAAGCTGGTGAACTTTCAACGCAGTTTCTACGATGTTGAAAGACCACGAATATACCTATCCAAACGTCACCTTTAGAACGATGGCCGTTCCATGTGCATACTTGATCCAGAAGAATCGAAAGTGGCGCTAAACCACAGGAGTCAACAAAGACTGTGAGCAAGGATAACGCTTTTCTTTGAACTCGGTCATTAATTTCACGATCGGTTTTATTCTTTACCCTAGCGGTCACCGCAGACTTATAACAAATCCAACAGAAAGCTCGTAGAGAAGGAGCCGCCGTTGCTTGGGGATGTATATAAATCGAATAATGGTGGTAGAAGCCCTCGAATAGGGGCTCAATAAACGCCCCCAAACACACACACACACGCACACATACGCACACACCCACACTTGCGCTAGCTGCTGGATCGAGTTTTGCCCTCCCACTCCGCAAATGCCAACTCGTGGAACTGCCGCCTCCTTGTCTGTCATGTAGAGTGCACAAATACAAGTAACACATACACAAAAAAACAAATCGATTTTCCAGCCTGTCTACAGAGCCGGTACGAAACGAGGTTCCCCAAAGCAAACACGTCCTTTGATATGCGCCGCCGGGGAAAACTCGCCAACTGCCAATTTGTCAGCGAACAGTGGGTGACCGAACGGGCCGACCGTCCAAAGCCGGAGTTCTCCGGGTGGCCGCGCAGGCGACGCAGCATGTCAGCCCGAGTTTTGTGGGGACAACGACAACAACGGCGACGACAACAGCGACACCTGGGTGGCGGCGGGAAGCGGTGAGCGTGCCTGAAAAGGACTCCAAATGGCCGCTCGGTCGGAGAAGCTCTGCCGAGCGGAAGGATTATCCGCTGGCTTTCCGCTGCCCGGACGTACGCGGTCAATTTGTGAGGGGGTTTGTCGAAGAGCGTCGGATGCCGGCCCACCAGCCGGGACACAATAGGGCGCTTATTAACTGCGACCGAGATGTTGACAAAAGATGTTTCCGTAGCTTTCTCGAATGCGGAAATTGCTTCTTTTCTTCGGCACGAGCCCGGAGAGATGTCGGGGTTCGGGGAAGTTACGAACGAGGGAAGAGAGGGCCACGAGGGACTCTTTTTGACGGGAGCGAGGCTTATCTTCTCCTTCCTCCCTTCTTTCCCGCGGGGACAATGAGGAAACCAACGGGCCAGAAAATTTCAAGAAAATTGACTCGGCTAGCGGCTTTCGGGTCTCAACAGGACTCGTGTGGAGGGGGCAAAAAAGAAACACACCTCCCACACGTTTTGTCGGACCGTGGGATAGCGACAAGCGAGTAAATAGGGAGTTCTCGTAGATGGTTTTCGCCGTCCCGCAATGCTCACCGCAACCCGCTACGATACCCGGAACTCTACAGTCAAGGCCATGGGCGCCCAAGCGCAGTAGCGGCTTCGTTGCGGAGGGCTTAGCGGAGGGGGAAACGCGGTCTACGAAAACTCGCTAATAACTCGCGCGAGATCCGAGGCAAGCGCGCTTCCCAGTGCAGCCACTTACTGGTCGTGTGCGCCCATAGAAATCCAGCCGATTACTCAAGAACCGTACGGCAACTTCCAACCAACACCTTTGTCCTCCGCTCGCTCCATTAAAAAAATACCCGAACTATACGAAGCAAAGTTATGCATGGTTGAGAGCCAAGTGTCCCGGATGGAACCCAGATGTTTCAATGTGGTAGTGATGGGCGGTTCCACTTTGGAGTGTCCAATGCCAATAGAACGCAATTCTCCTCTTCTTTTTTAAAGAAAACAAGAACGTACGTGACGAGAGTTAAATTCAGCAGCAATTCTGAACGAAGCGACGCTGGGACATCAGCCCTTAACAACCGTGGCTGCTCCAAATATTATTTTGGCTGCTTAATGTTACGTGTCTTGCAAACTGAAGGATCGTTCACACTCTTGCAACCGAGTGCGACCGAGAGAGACCAGACCGGTTTTTAATCCTCTTACGACGTCTTAGGACGAGCTCCGCAGCAGCGCGCCCGGTCCTAAGACGTCGCAAGAGGATTAAAAACCGGTCTTGTCTCTCTCGGTCGTACTCGATTGCAAGAGTGTGAACGAGCCTTTAGAGTACGTTCCTGTCAGTCTACTTCGAATATATGTTTTTCAGCTGGAAAGTAATTTTTGAGGAGGAAACAAATATTTAGAGGTGTATAGTCTTTCCTTCACAAGGAAAGTTTGAGATTTTTCTCACGATCTCTTTTATAATAAACTCTGCGCCACACTTTATATAAAATAGTAAGAGTTAAATGCTTTCCGGAATCATCCTAACACGATGAAAATGTCCAATCACGCGAGGGATGCACAGTATATTAAATACAAGTATTCAAAACACATATTCAAAATACTTGAAGTATTTTGTATCTTATTTGTAATTTCATAACAGGACATGTATTTTTCAGTTGTCTTTAAATAAGTGCCAAAGTTATGCATTTTAAATACTCGTATCTTAAATACTGCCCAAAAACAATTTTCCGCACTGCTCCTCGCCATCAAATATTATACTGGGCGTTCTTCGCGATGGGAGTCATGTGCAGAGAGCATGAAACTCTCTACGCTTTGCTCAAAAGAAACATTGAGGTAATAAAAGGAAGAGTAGAACAAGTGGGACGGGGTTGGGCATCATAATTGACTTTTTGATTGATTAATTTAATTTTTCAGACGTCATTTTAAAACATGTTGTTTGAAGAGTCTTTATTGCTTTAACTGAGCTCTTGAGATTAAACTCATATTGAATGCTTGGTATATATAAACTCCCCTGTTTATTTTCGTACAGTATACTTTTTAACCCGGGGTTGAATTTAGGTCTATATTATCAGACTATATGAGTACAAAATGTATCTGTACAAGTATTTGAAGGTGAACAAATACTCTCGTTGTCTGTATCTTGTATTTAGATCCTTTTCTCAAAAGTGTAATTGTATTAGTATTGTATTTGTAATTGTATTTTTGTCGATGTATTTTGTATTTGTATTTCAATGCATTTTTTTAAAAGTATTTTGCCCATCAACGATTTAAACAAAACAAAAAAGTCCTTTGCAGCCGACCACTGGGTCACAAGACCAACATAAACGCCCGCGTGGCATCACCTTGGTCCCAATCTCTTCTCAGTGGCGCATAAGAAATGTTTGTTGGTAAGCTTGTATTATGCATTTTGAGATTTAGGTAGACCTCAGAGAACTATTTATTCTAAAAATTGGAATTATTAGGAGCGCATAACAGCTATCACTGTAAAAGAGTCACTCTTGTTGATTCGATTCGAATGCTTCACTTTCTCAAGTTGTGCTATGCGCTGGGCTTGGCCGCAGCAATCCAACGATGTTGACTGAACTGTTCTGCGGTCTTATGGATGCTAGTAAAGTTTATTACGACTGTTACAAATGTTCTAACACCTGTCTTTTCTTTTTTTTGCTGCCAAGTTCAGGCATGTTTTGGTCTTATTTCAGCTCTGTTTTCACTAATGAAATTGGCGGTGTCTGGTGGTGCAGAATTCAACCCTGAGCCTACAACCGAAGAATTGCTTGTTCAAATCCGTGAAGTAAAAAAAAATATCTCAAGAATATTAAAAAATAGAAATCTTCAATCGGTGAAGTGCCTGCTAAACTTTATCAGAGTTTAGAAACTGTTGAGCAGTCGATTGAAAAGGTGCGCTCAGAAGTATAAAAAATAAGATGGTGAGGTGAACCTTTGAAGTTTAACATCCGCAGTGCACATCTTTAACGAAAACTCAATGATCTTGAAAACAGAGCTCGACGCAACAATCTGATCGTTTATGGAATTCCTGAAATATCCCACGATTTCTTTCCTGGTTTAAAAAAGTACGCGAGCGCAAACATCTTCAATAAGATTCTAGAAGTCAAGGTCCTCTCTATTGAGCGCATGCGTAGGCCAAGGAAAGAGCAAACCGACGCTATAAATTTACATTTTTCGAAGGCTTTCGATTCTGTGTCACACCTCAAACTACTTTTGAAATGTCCGAAATATTATTATTATTGAACGTTAACGTGCTGAGGTGCCCTTGAGACTACATATATAATCGGCATCCGTTTGATGAGGCAAAAGGACAGAGATCTCCACCATCACCGGCGCGTTCGGGCGTACCCTCCTCTTTTTCTCGTGTAGATAAATGATCTAGTTGAACATAATAACAACACATTTCCGCCTCTTTGCCGACAACCTGATCGTTTTTTTCTGATATGAATAACAATGCAGACCAAGAAAACATAAACTCAAGTCTTGACACGATCGGAAATCGTTGCCAAACATTGCAAAGGCAGTTAAATAAAAACAAAACAAAATGTCTTTCTATTAAAATTGCTCGCAAAAAGACTTTACTGACGTTTTCATACACCTAGATAACAGTGCTCTTCAAGAAGTTTCATCTTTTAAATATCTCGGTATTACTATAACATCTGATCATAGGTGGAATGACCACATCGAGTCGTTGTGCCAAAAGGCGATCTTTAAATTATGGTACTTAAGACGTAATGCAAGACACTCTACACCTGACACAAAACTGAAAGTGTACATATGCTTGATTAGGCATCTCTTAGAATATTCTCATGTTATGATTATGGTCTAAGATCCCCACACTTTAACAAATATTGAAAAGAAAAACTCGAAAGAATACAACAGAAGTCCCTTAGATTTATTTATAATAAATATAATTCTGCAGTCTGTACAGCATAGCAGATATCGAGCCACTCCAACTTTAGAAAAATAAACAGTCGCCTTTTCATACAACCTGAATAATGATGGCTTGAAAATCTATAAATTACTCTGTGTCAATCCAAAATCATTTAGGAGCACAAGAAGCTAACATTGCTTATCGCTCAAAAAATATACGCATAGATCTCACAATGATTGTTTCAAACTTCACTTTTTTAGAGAAACTTAAAGATTGGAACTATTTGACTTCTGAGATTGGAAATGACGCATCTGCTCACTTATTATAAGCATTGCTCTTTTCACTGTTTGAAGTTTAAACAAATGTTTCAATCGTTTTCATGTGTGAAGTTGCTGATGAGTTGCGCCTTCATTTCCATTGATTTTGGTTTTAGTGGTATTCAGTGTCTATCTTAGATTAGTTTCAGCGTATAATACAAAATTATCTTCCCCTTTTTACTATCTCAAAGGACTTGCGTGTGAAGTGTATGAGTTTGCTCATTAATTGTGCCTGCCTATTCCTGTTCGTTTTGCTGGGCTCTGCATTAATAAAGCTTTCTTTTGTAGTTAAAAAAATATGTTTCTACAACTTGTATCAATATGCGTGAAGTGCCTTCTTTATTCATCCTGGCTTTCCCTTTTTTTATCTTTATGTCCCGCCCACAAAAAGAGGCCCAGTCCTTCGACACTTTTCATGAGAATGTTGTAGTATTTGTAAATAAATAAATGGATAAAAAAATTCCTTCCTGGCACGACCGCGTGACCTATGGCGTCTGTGGACGGCTACAGACAGCGCACGTAATAACGAGAGGCCGACAAAGGTGGGCAGGAGCGAAGTCGTTCTCACAGCCGGCCGAGACTTACCCATGCTTCGGGTCTGTCACAAGAAAGTATCAACTGGCAGTGCCTGTGATCGACATGCTGGCAAGCTCCGCAGAGGCGCGTCTTTTACGGCTCCGGCAACGAGCTTACGAGAGTCGTAAATTGAGGCCTCTTCCAGATCTAATCCGCGCCGGAATTTTTCTTTATCGCCATTAAGGTGGGCCGCCCAGGGTCGTTCCTCGAAAACAAGAAAGGAACGGCCAGGTTATCTGGAGAAGAGCAGACATTTACGCGAGCACAGATCCAAGCGACCCAAACCAAACAACGTTGGGAAAACCCGCCCTGCGCGTATACATCCGCAGCGGCGTAGACATCGAAGGAGTCGGGTGTGGCGAAAAAGTCTAAGTTGGCGACTCTGCAGCAAAATCAGCAGAACGTCTAGAACAGAACGCCGTGGCGGAAGATTCGCTCGCCATCCTTCTCGAGCGAAGCAGATATCCCCGTGCCGGGCGGTCCGTGAAAGTAGGTTCGAAAACACGCGACGGAAGTCGCGTATCGGTCTGGTTGCCAGCTCCACGATGACCGCCTGTTGCAAATCAGGTGACAGCTGTAGACCCTTTTATTCGCGACTCCAGCGACCCGTGGGGGTCGCCACTATCGGACAAATATGGCGGCCTTATGGTACGTTTACACCTGAGAAGAAATCCGCTGCCGCGGGAGCGGATCCGCTCCCGGCGGCGGCGGCGACGAGCGGGTTGCGTTTACATCTATTTCCTTCGAGCGGCGGCGGCGGCGGCGGCTGCGGCAGCTGTTCTCGTAACATCCGGTCAAATATGACGAGAAGGCGCGAGAGTTCCCACCTCGGCTGTCTCTCCCGGGCGTTGCTGCTCCCGGAAGAACGTGTTGTGAATTGTAATTTTGGCACCTCCTACTCACGCGAAACAGCCGTACAGTGCTCGTGTAAATATGCGGTTGACGAAAACGAGGAAGACGAAGCAACGGTTTGGCTCGGGGCAGATCGAAGAAGAAGACGTACGGAACGACTGCGATCACCGAAACTAACCGACACCAGCAGATTAACTTCGTCATGTAAATAGTAAATCCATTCTGTTTCTTATACCGTAAGTCTTTGACGTTCAATTAACGCAACAGAACGCATACTCATGACGTAGGCAGCGTCGCGCTGCGCAAGAATGTCACTTCCGGTCAGCGAAACGCCTCGTTCGGCGGCAGAAATAGGTCCCGGACCTATACGGCTCGCCGCCGCGTTTTCCGCCCAGCGTTTCGCCCCAGCGGCAAAAGCTGGGCGGATTCGCTGGCGGATCCGCAAGTGTAAACGTACCATTAGGCGGGTCGCGCCGTGACATGTGCCAGCTCAACGTACAACGCTCGAGTTTCACCAGGCAAGCATTGAACTCAAAATGGTGTGCCCCGGTTTTTATCCACTATGTTTCAAAAGAACCTGAGGCGATATGTTGGCGTAAGTGAGCTTCCGGAGGCTTGACGTTCTTCAGGGATGCAATAAAAGGACTGCAGTGCTAATGGTCGCCGCACGATGCCTGGTTCACGCGGCCTTCAGAGTGACCTGGGCAACGCGCTCACACGACAGTAACAACAGAGCCACCGGAACAACTGTTCCATCGCGCCAACCTCAAACAACATGTAGTCACGGAAGCCACAAGGGACGAGCAGAAATCGTGAAACTGCCTGTTTCGTTCAGTTCAGTTTTTTCCCACTAGGTGCTGTCCGTTTTGCTGAAGTCGGAAATACCCTGGAAGCCATGCAAATAGGCAAAAGAGGCCGCCTCCGTAAAAGAAAAGAAAAAAAACTTTGTACGAACTTCATCATGATGACGAAGACTAAAAAGCATAAAATCTGTGATAGGCCTTACACTTATCGACGTTTGTCTGCGGGACCTCTGGTAAAGGCTCTTTATAATTCTGCTCTTTCTTAAGTTTCCGATAAGCTCGCGTAAAAAAACTCCATGGGACGAATATGCTACGAAAAATCGACGAACTTTGCCCGGCGGATTTTGCTCTGCGCGAGGAATCAGCACAGTGGCTTCTATGTCGCGCGCAAAGCGAGCATGCCGTCGGGCGGCGTTCGTCAGTTAGTCACCCTTAGCAGAGCGTCAGTTAGTTGTCGCATAATTCGCTCCATGGAGTTTCAGCCTTAAGTTCTGCGGCCGTCTGCTTCGAGAAGAGAGGTTTCATAACGGCACCGCTTCGCCACGGAGTGATTGTGTCGAAGATTGCATGGCCTCCGAGATCCCGAAGCGCGCGCGCGAAGTTAGCTCCCATTTATGGAAAACACCGTGAGATGGCGCAGCAATACAAAAGCTCGAGTAACCTTGCTTATTAGCGTTTCTAAAGCCGCACGGCGCGCGAACATGCTTGCACGCAGGACCCTAAACTGACAATACGCTGCCGGGTGATAATTAAAGTATATCTTGCACTCGCATGGGGGAGGAGATACCTTTTTTTAATAGTTCAGTCGCTAAACGATGGACTCACAAAGATGGTGGATTCAAATCCTGCCAAAGACTTTCTTCTTTCAGGGTTTTTTATATTTTTTTATTATAAAGTTTTATATGGGCATGCATACCCATTATTACAGTGGTGGACCTAACGCTTTTCGGTGTCGGTTTTTTGGTACAATCAAACGTCACAGTGAAACTTCACAGAGCTTCTTGAAATTCGGCCGATGAAACATCCTGTGAAAAAAGACGGGCGAACGGCAGACGAGTACAACGCGGTGGCGAACGCGGACGTCTTCCTCGTTATTTGTGACACGGGCTCTGCGGTACGGATGTTTTCGCCCGGCCTGTGTCGCGTGTTATTTCTGCAGCTAAACAGTGACAGTTGTGACTGGTCGTCCGAAAGCTCAGTCGGTTGAGGCGTTGGTCGGCTTGTCAAGTTCGAGCAGCGGCCATTTTGAACGACCGACCGTCTCGGGCGGGTCGCTCTAAAAATGCGAGTCCATCTCTCCCTCGTCGATCTGGAGCGGGTATTACGGAGCGGATTTTGCCTCCCTCGCTGATTTTGGAAAGTGCTCCGGATCTACCAGTGTAATTCACCATTTAGTTTTTCGCTCCGCTATGCCTTTTTTGTCTGGGGAATGTTTTGTATTCCATATTTTCGTGGCAGTTCACCGTGTTCCTTGCGCTATTTTGTAAACAATCCTTCGATGGCCATGTTTACTTTTATACCTAACTGCCTCTAATCATTATATGTGTGCACCATGGAAAGTTGAATTTGTAACAGGTTCTGACATATTTTTATCCTTGGTGCACATTTTTCATGGTTATTTGTCCATTTTTATCTTTCTATCTTCAATATCTGTATCACTGCTAGTATTTCTGCCTTTGAAAGACAATGATCCCATATTATACCCCTTGATCAAGATCACTACTCCCGGAGCCACTCCACCCGCCCCGCGTCGCTGTATGTCTAACTTTTTTGGATATCCAGTTTTATACACAGAATTGTTCATCACACGATGCCCATCTCGGCACCACAACCCTTCCAATTTTCTCTTACCATTTTCACAATGTTGAATTCTTTCGTTATGGTGACGGGTGTGCGAGCGCCCTCTATGTGTCAATCAGGTAACCGCACACTCATATGAAAAGGTTCATATATTGGTCTTGGGCAATTTACTTATCCCCATCCCCTCCTCCCCGGTCACCCCCCAAAATAAGCAAACAAGCAACACGCGGCGAAGGGCGGGTTTTTTTTCGTATATAAAAATCTCTATGGTCCGGTTGTATAGATTTTGCTATCTGACACGAATAAAGCAGTTTCGGTTAGATGGTCCTCTCACCCGGATCTGGCTCGAAGCGGACGTTCTGGTATCACGAGGTGGTTACGCACTGACATTTAATCGGTTTTAACGTGTATCAACTCAACACCAGTTCAATATGATTACGACACCAAACACGCATCTAGCGGATGCAAACCACCGAGCTTGTAGCATTGAGAAAAAAGTTTGACTTCGCATGTAGGGCTTTTAACAACATAGACTCTTTCCCTCTGTTGTTCTAAAAGAACGTTTCTTGCATGTCTCTTAAGATCCGTTCACACTCTTGCGACCGAGTACGACCGAGAGAGACCAGACTGGTTTTTAAGCCTCTTGCAATCTCTTAGGACCAGCTCCGCTGTAGCGCATCCGGTCCTAAAAACCGGTGTGGTCTCTCTTGGTCGTACTCGGTCACAAGAGTGTGAACGGGCCTTTAGTTATGGTCCTGCTAAGTCACAAAGGCAGTGTCTCTTTGGTGTCCAAAAGGGGAACTGAAAAACGCGAAAGTTTTATACCTCTCGTTTCTTTCCTCATTTGTTGAAACAACACTTTCTTTCCAAAGTTTACTAATTAGATTTAAAAAAAACATTCAGAAGCATTAACCTTTTTTTAATTTAATCTTGTCCAATATCGTTTTACCAAGAAAAAAATGGAAACTATCTTGATTATGGAGTTCACCAACTCGAAGACCATTGCGGTGCGCAAACCTTATGATTAATATCAAGGTACACATTTTTCTCTTTTATTGACTTTGACTCGGGCGGCGCCCGACCGCACGACGTGGCGGTAGCTGGGAGAGTGGACGCGGGGGCCGCGGCTGCGGTTGCCCGCCAGTGAGCGAAGGAGGCAGCGTTTTTCTTTTAGAGCTCATAAAACTCCCGACTGAGACGCTTCGAATGGTGTGTAAAAAGAGCGTGTGGGCAATTCGGAGTCTGTGCGTTACGTCGACCCTTTTGAATTATGATCTGCTCGAAACTATACACCGCGGGCTATATTATATTTAAGAGGTGGATGCCAGTGCACAACCTGCGTGCGCACAAAGCTGTCGAATAAAGGGCACTCGCTGCCCGCCGGGAGGCAAGAAAGCGCGCCTGAACCTCGGAAGAGAAAAGGAGTGTGCTCCATCAACAATCACCGGGGAACTCACATCCGTGTTTAGCCAACGGTAGCGGAGAGAAGTTTTGCGGCGTCGTAAATATCTCCAAGAGGACCGAATATTTTCGCCCGTCTCGTCACGCATGGCTGGGCGCTATGCGTGCGACGCGGAAGCCACGGGTGTACTGAAAGTCGGCGGAGCGGTAAAAAACACCCGTGCCGGAGTAAGCGTTTTCCACCAATCATTTTTATTGCCTGTCTCGTTGACGACAGACAAAACGCAGTTCCGGAGATGTCGGTGGCGATATTGACTTCTCAGACGGCAGCCGTTTCGCGTCCATCTTTGTAGCTTTGGGGCGCAAAACGGCGAGCCAGAGAAATTCTCTCGGTGGCTGCTTCTGTGTGTTATCAGTAAAAGCAAACTACGTTGTAAGAATATGAAGATGTACTTTAATGACTGATTATTGAGACTAAAAGGGAGCCCTGCCTTCCTACACAAGGCATTCTTACCCTTATATATTCGGTTGCAGGTATGCATATAGAATTCCAGGGCAAGCGCCTCGCACAAAGCCCTCCACTATGTCCACCTTAGCAGTGCGAAGGCTGAAGGGGTGACGTATACAGAGAAAAAAAACACCATTCAAGGAAACTCAAGAGTTTTGTGGGAGGCACTTGTCCAAGCTATTCTTAACCTGCAACAAACTCTAGAATACATTACTTCGGGGAGACTCCCAGTGTGTTTGGGCTATGCATAGGAATCGTTATGGCACCAGATGTCTAGTCCCTATACGCGAGTTGTATAAAATAAGAATAAAAATGTCAATGCCAAACTTGCTCTGTATATTTAAAAAAGAAAATTGGCTTCAGAGACCACTATTGTTGATTGCCTATGAATTGCGAAAGCATTTGTCACGAGGCTCACAACGCAGCTCACTGTGAATACGGCGACGCCAATGCTCAGTATATACTTTATTTCATGAATAGTTTACGACGGAATCATTGACGTCAGCGCGACTGCAGCGCGCCACTTCGAAATTGAGTGATTGCTTCGTCCCTGTGTAATTGTTGAATGTTCAAGCTGTTTTCCCACCATTATTGCAGCTTCGTGCGTGTGTCTTGTCCTGTCTCTGGGTAATTGTTTTAATGTTCAAGCTGTCTCACCGCCCTCATTTACCAAGTACCAATTAGCTCAACCCAAATGGATAACTGCTTCGTAGCTTGGACGCGAATGTGAATCTGTGCGTACTGCCGCTCCGTGTATGCGCGTAGCGGATTCATCTGCTTGCTAGGATGACGTAGAGGGCAACGCCAAAGACGACGTCTAGGACGACATCTAGGACGACCTCCAGGGCCATCTCAATGACGAGATCTAGGACGACCTCTAGGAAAACCTAAAAGACGACATGTAGGACAACGTCAAGGAAGACGTCTAGAATGACCTCTAGGACGACCGTTAGGGCGATCTCAAGAACGACATCTAGGACGACCTCTACGACGAACTAAAGTACGACGTACAGGACAAGGTCAAGAACGACCTCTAGGACGAGGTCAAAGACAACGTCTAGGGCGACCTCTCGGACGACCTCAAAGACGACCTCTATGACGACGTCGAAGATAATGTCCTCATACGCGCGGCGCTCTGCGTATGCGGATGTCGTGCGCATGCGGACGCCCTGCGTATACGGAGGCGTGGCGCCGCCGCGCGGCACCTCCGCATACGCGCGGGACATACGTGCGCCGCACATACGCACGCCGCATTCGAGGCCAGATACCGTATCGCGAAAACCGGGTGAAGTAGCTAAAGAATGCTCGCGTTAAAAGTAGGAATGCCCTCCAGACTAGCTGCCTTCCCCATTTCGGCACATCGTTTCTGCTTTGCATGGTTCCCAGGATATTAAAACGTGGCTCCTCGTGATCAATATCAGGCAAATGACTAGAAGCCGTACAAGTTGATGTGTAACAGTTGTTGTTATAATCAACACACATTTATGTCTGTACATCACAAGACAAAAGAGTCCTTATTGCGTCGTACAACGTCTAGACACTGGCCCATTGCCGCCACTGTCTGCGACATAATGGGGGCTCCCGGAAAACGTCCAAATCGGCATCAGTCGTTGCAAACGCGCTTCGACAAAATATACACAGGACTATGAGTTCATAGACCTAGCCATACTGTCATGCAGGGACGTCGAAAAAAGGGGGGGGCGACTGCCCCGGGTGCAGCGCTCAGCCGTACAAGTTGATGTGTAACAGTTGTTGTTATAATCAACACACATTTATGTCTGTACATCACAAGACAAAAGAGTCCTTATTGCGTCGTACAACGTCTAGACACTGGCCCATTGCCGCCACTGTCTGCGACATAATGGGGGCTCCCGGAAAACGTCCAAATCGGCATCAGTCGTTGCAAACGCGCTTCGACAAAATATACACAGGACTATGAGTTCATAGACCTAGCCATACTGTCATGCAGGGACGTCGAAAAAGGGGGGGGGGCGACTGCCCCGGGTGCAGCGCTCAGCCGTACAAGTTGATGTGTAACAGTTGTTGTTATAATCAACACACATTTATGTCTGTACATCACAAGACAAAAGAGTCCTTATTGCGTCGTACAACGTCTAGACACTGGCCCATTGCCGCCACTGTCTGCGACATAATGGGGGCTCCCGGAAAACGTCCAAATCGGCATCAGTCGTTGCAAACGCGCTTCGACAAAATATACACAGGACTATGAGTTCATAGACCTAGCCATACTGTCATGCAGGGACGTCGAAAAAAGGGGGGGGGGGGCGACTGCCCCGGGTGCAGCGCTCAGCCGTACAAGTTGATGTGTAACAGTTGTTGTTATAATCAACACACATTTATGTCTGTACATCACAAGACAAAAGAGTCCTTATTGCGTCGTACAACGTCTAGACACTGGCCCATTGCCGCCACTGTCTGCGACATAATGGGGGCTCCCGGAAAACGTCCAAATCGGCATCAGTCGTTGCAAACGCGCTTCGACAAAATATACACAGGACTATGAGTTCATAGACCTAGCCATACTGTCATGCAGGGACGTCGAAAAAAGGGGGGGGGAGGGGGCGACTGCCCCGGGTGCAGCGCTCAGCCGTACAAGTTGATGTGTAACAGTTGTTGTTATAATCAACACACATTTATGTCTGTACATCACAAGACAAAAGAGTCCTTATTGCGTCGTACAACGTCTAGACACTGGCCCATTGCCGCCACTGTCTGCGACATAATGGGGGCTCCCGGAAAACGTCCAAATCGGCATCAGTCGTTGCAAACGCGCTTCGACAAAATATACACAGGACTATGAGTTCATAGACCTAGCCATACTGTCATGCAGGGACGTCGAAAAAAGGGGGGGGGGCGACTGCCCCGGGTGCAGCGCTCAGGGAGGCCCAGCTGGGCACGGAAAGGGGGCAGGGGGGATGGAGGCGCAAAGGGGGGTGGGAGGGGGGGCACGAAAGGACCGGGTGGGGAGTGGGGAAGGGGGTTTGCGGCGGACCACGAGAGGGCCGAGGGGGGGGGGGGGCGGGGGAGGAAGGTGTCGCGGCGGGCCACCGCCCCGGTTGCCGCTGACCCTATTGACACCACTGGTGTTACAAGTTACATATGCACAAGTACTCGTGGGACGTTGATATTGATGCAGTCTCTCTTGCCGTTCCTTGAGGACTGTTGGGACTACTTTAAATATTAGGCGTGTTTCATCTGTGAATACGAAGTTGTCTTTGTATGATGCCTTTTCCTCTTCGTATTCAAGTTACTGTTTTCGTGTTTACGGTAGCACCCGAAACGCGAACTAGACTCTGTTGCAGGTGAAGAAGAAGAGGAAAAGCTCCTTGAAGAGGAAAGGTGAAGAAGAAGAGGAAAAGCAGGTGAAGAAGAAGAGGAAAAGAAGAGAAAAGACATTGTTGCCTCTAATTACAAATGCATCCTGTCATTCTCCGACCAGGCAGACTTACTTGAAGTTTAAATTGGTGCCTCTACCCGATTTATTTCATAACAAATCCGCATGGAGTTAGATATATACATATAGATATAAAGATAACATCGAAGAATTGAAATATTTTCAGGGACTTGAGTCACGTCACAAAATTTATGCTGCTAAACAAAAATATATTTTCTGTATTGCCCAAATGCAGCACAAACTACGGTTTGAATATACTAGAATATACGCTGCCCAACTTTGTTTTTAATTTAGGTTTATGCGATTATCTATATAAGATATATTTTCGTACCCTCTCAAAGCTTTCTCGTAATATTGCATCGTGAAGCTGCATTACACCGTTTATTGTTAGATTACTCCAAATGTTGCTGCATTACGCCGTTTCTTTGTACATTCCCCCGTATATTGCTGCATTTCACCGTTTTATTCACACAAAAACTATATAACAATATACCTTCCTTTTTTTTTTGCCTTTTTTTCGTTCCACGTTCCGGCGTTTACATGGGGGGGGGGGGACGCCTGTCAATCACTCGGCAATACTGAGTTTTTTGTGTTGTTTTTCACCGCCATCAGTTTTCGTACTCGCAGTGGAATAAACGTTTGTTTCCTTATCGATCGGTACTACGTTCTTTGCTTTATCAAACAGCGTCTGAATTACACTTTTAAAGGAGCTGTGCAACGATTTTAGAGTTGAAAGAATTTGCATCTTCTACTTTTGATATTGTTTTTCTTGTCACAAACGATAGAAAACACATCTCCTTCCTTCAAAATGTTGCGATTCCGCCGCGTAATCGCGAGGCGAAAATTAGAATATTTCCCGACCTGCAGCCGCGAGCGGCGGCCATGAGAACCACGCTGCGTGACGTCAAAGGGGACTTGTAAAAAGGTAGGAAGTGGTGCAAATACCTGCTCGAGAAAATGTCATTTTTCTAAAAATCATGTCGTTCCAACATAAATATAAATGCGTGAAAAACCTGGTATCATCGACAAATCTTTTATTATACGTAGTTTTAGTTGCGCCATCTATCCGAGGTCCACAAAACCGTCAGCTCTATCTGCTCCCGCCAACAGCCGCCAGAAGCCGGAGGGGACGGGGCAGAGCCGGACGGGGATGGCCAGACCCGGAAGAGCACGTGGTCACGTGGTAACGAGCGGGTGAGTTCTCGCTGCCCACTGATAGCTCTAGAGAGAGAACATCACCGGAACCCCGCGCGTCCTCCTTTCACGTCACAGCACACGTGATTCGTAAGATGGTGAAGGAGTTGAGAGGTATCGAAAACCTCAACCTTTGTCAATTTTTAAAATGAAAACTAGGACATGCAGGCAAAAGCGTTCTTTTGTTCTTTACTTCAGAAAGATCGAGACACCAACTCCCAAATTATTTAATCAAAGCAACTGAAATTGTTGCACAGCTCTTTTAACATTAATGAACGATGAAAGCCGATGACGGTGGGAGCGCATCGAATTGGGCACATTCCTAAGCCGCTGCAATTGCAGCCACTCGCCGAAGATAAAAGGCATGCAAAGCAAGCAACGTGCACGCTGCGAGGTCTCCAGCGTGTCGGCTCGGCAAGCGGTCCTATGCAGATGAAGGGCGCTGAACGAGGCATGCATAATTTATACGCGATGAAAAACACGCCGTTTTCCGTCTTCATTCTAACGGTGCTTTTCGCTGGGCCGTTCCCACGGTGCCTGTTCGGCCTATTTCAAAGCGGCAGGGGCCAAAATGGTCGTACTTCCCAATTAAGCCAAGGCATCACCTTATCGTCTTTGCCCCTGCGTAGTTTGAAAATGATAACAATAAATTATTTAAAATTAAAATTTACAGCCTGTTTTCATTATATCGGAAAAATTTTTTTTCATGAAGACGGTGACGAAAACGTCGATGCGATCGTATGCTTGTAGACTGATGCTGCATCACGTGACGCTGATGGTGTCACGCTGGTAATGTCACGGTCATGTTTTTCTAAAAGTCGCTTTTTCGCGGTGCTTTTTTTGACGGTCTCTTCCTATAGTTTCTTCTATAAAATATTCACGCATATATTGCACCAGATGCGTAGCGCACGAAGCTTCTACTGCAAATAGATAATCGAAATAACCTAACAGGATGAGCTGGTGAACTTTTAACATCATGGAAACACAAAACCGAAGGAACAAAAATAAACAGGGAGACGACACACGTATCGTTCCTTTATGTTTTTAGTCCTGGTTTTCACAAAGAAGGTGTTCATGTTCCGCATGTCTAACTACCTAGTGAGCATTGGGAAGGAGATCGAGGAGTGACGCTTTCTGGCGGCCACCTCAGGAACTAACGCTGTGTGGCAAACAAACCCTCCGACCGCAGTCATTACATTGCATTCGCTGCCAGGGAAGGCGACGATGCAAGGCTCGTGAAAGGTTTGTAACAGTATTGTTTTCTTCTAAACTCATCAAGATAGAAGCAATCTAGTCCCCTCTTGCGCTCAATGTCATCGAAGTGCTTTTGGAAGGCAAAACAAACATGTGTGGTCACGCGAGGGCGGGCCGGGCCAGCCGCGACGTGTCGGCCGCTCGCGCTAGATCGTGCGTGGACGTCGCGGTGTCCGATTTTTCCTGAATGATTCACGAAACACGCAACTCACTTTACACTCACCCTCTCTCACGCGACAATCATGGACCACATCTGCGAAAGCAAGCATTGCCTCGTTAAAGGAGAGGACGTGCTCAACTGCTATCATGTCATCGAGTGCAGGGTTGCACCAGAACCGACGGCAGACACTGTCTGCATCGTCGCGTTCGTGCTGCAGTCCTCCGCGCTGCATATACCCAGTTCAAAAGCGTGCTTCGAGCACTCCGGTACGCAGAAAGTGGGCACCCTATTGCTACAAACAAATATGCAGCGATGGCGACGCGGACTCCATGCGGCGATACGCTAGGCGAGTGCTAGCGTCGGTTGCCACATAGCGATTCTTTGTGGTGATGATGATGATAGTGAAACTGCGCCTCCTATAGTTCGATCTCCTCGCCAATAGCCACGAGCCTCGCAACATTTTCACCGAGCGTCGTATTTCAGTGTCGTGGCATCGCATTGTTTCTTGGGCTTCGTTGACAGCTGCGTATGGTCGTTGATCATGGTCGGCTCTTCGCGCGCTCCACGATCAAGCAGATGCGCGAGGAGTTTGCAGATGGAGAGAATGTACCTTTTCGAGCTTCACGCCTTCTTGAAAACACATCGCGCTACCAATCGCTGACACTTCCCGCGAAATTCCGACTGACAGTCCGAAGCACCTCAATGCTTCCAGAAGCGCCACCACTGCAAGCATTGGTAGCTGGTTTTGGAATTGCACCACCCGCTGCCCGCAAGACGATGACGCGACCCTGCACGCATCAAACACCTTTGAGCAACCGCGCCAGTTACATTCCGACGCCTGCGGTCACAGGGTGGTCGAGAAGTAACAAATGACGCCGACGTGGCTAAGAAGGCACCGTCATTCACGCGCCCCTCGCCGTCGAAGGAAACCTCACAGCGGGGAACGAAGCTGCGTGAACGATTTCCATTCACGAAGGCTATCGGGGTGGGTGTTCATTCAGAGTGGTTCTTGCTAGCGGAGGGCGCCAAGATCACACAAGTAGGGGAGGCCGCGGTCCCTGCTCTTAGGAATGTGCAAGCCCTTTGATGGCGACGCGCTGGGGGACTCGGATTTGCCTGAGTTTACGTCTGGACTCGGGCTCTGTTTACGCGAGTGCGGTATCCGCCGATAAGATTGAGTGGAATAAGGTTTCTTCAGAGGGCAGCCGTTTAGTGAGGCAGCTGCGTGTGAGTGGTTCGAGGCACGGTGCGAAATTAAGGTTAAGTCCGATTCGATCTACTACAAGGCTGCATTCACGTGGACGCAACCACCCCAACACCTGACGGTCAACGAGGCATATTGATTAATTTTCAGTGTCACCTATACGGAGCGGAAGTTCGTCTGCTTCTTTTGCAGGGATTGTGGTGACGTCAGAACGCCACGAGGAGCTCTGATTGGCAGACGAACTTGCGCTTCGCATACGATGCCAACGAGGGCAGTTATTGAACAGGAGCGTTGCATCAGCATTCGGATGGGACTCGTGTTGAACCAGAGAGTACACGAGTTTCGGCCGAGTGCCGACCAGCACCTGCCCAACCTGTGCCCCTGGTCGGCCTTTGCTGGTGAGCTTCAAGCCTTCAACACTACGGCCCCGCTATTCACGGCGAGAAATTTCGGTGTCACCATCCGGAAGCCTGGCGCAACCCAAAATGAGGAGGACTCTCCCGACGCTTCCAACGCCCGTCCACATTTCAGAGCCGAATGGATATTCGTTCAGCCTCGCTGCCTCGCTAATAAAGTTTTTATTCTTCGTGTCTTTTTTTATGGCATGTTTTTGCATTCGTCGCGGACGATTACAAATTCTGCGTCTGGCAAGTCTTCATCCCAGGCATCAGTGCTGCTAACTAGAGTGTTCTTACATTTTTGTCCCGGGCAAAGCAGGGTGAAGACGCTCACTTTTAGCTCACGAATCTTTAAATCTACATTTTGCTTTTCTTCAGAGTTTTTTTTTACAGTTTCAGAAAAATGTCTGGTCCCACTTCCTTCCAGAACAATCTATGGCACCAAGGTTGTCCTGGTTTCCTCCCTTGGAATAAACTTACTGGTTCTCTATCCAGATTGCTGCATCTTTAAAAATCAAAAGCAGTCCTGCACCGATTTTCTTACACACCTCCTGTACTTTGCCAAGCTTAATAAACGAGCAGCAGCGCTACGCTTATTATTTTAGTAATTACAGTGAAGAAGTGAATGCTACCGAGCATACAGGGTGTTCCAGGTAACTTTTGCCAAAGTTTAAAAATATTTCGGTGATTTTTAGAAAAACGAAACCAAAGGAATATATTTGTTTATTGTTTGGAGCAACTCAGACTATTTTTTGTATTTTGCCCAATTAAACAGTAAATATCGATTATTTAATACACGTTTTATATAATCAATTTAGAGCGAGAGTTCAAAAGGCAAAGTTCTACAGCTTCCTCAGAAATATTCAATGAAGTGGTTTTTGTAAATAAACCTTAATATAATTATTTTCGTAAGCTTAAAAAAAAAAAGAGATTTTGAAAAACAAAAGCAAGCAAAAAACACGTGACTTCGCGTTTGCGTGCCTTGTATTGGAGGGCTCTCAGCCGTGGCTTAAATACGCTAGGCCCGCATGCTTAATAGAACACTGTTGACACGACGCTGTCAAAAAATTCACGTTTTTTCGTTTTCTTTTTCTTCATAATTTGCACTTTTGTTTATGTCCGGAAAAACGAAGTGTGTTAGAGATTTCTTGACAAAAAACACTTAATATGATGCTTCTGAGGACGTTCTACAACTTTGCCATTGGAAAGTTTGCTCTAAATTTAATATTCCGAAAATTCAATAATTATTCGTAATTAACTAGGTAATTGGACGAAATACAAAAAAGTTGCCTGACGTGTTCCAAGCAATAAACAAACTTATACCTTTTGTTTCGTGTTTATAAAATGCACCAAAATATTTTATAACTTTGGCTAAAATCACGTGGAACACCCTGTATAAATTGTGGGGGACTATAAGTCCTTTCAGAGCTAATGCGAAAATAAATGTTGCATTCTGAAGAGGCACACAGTTTAAAAGCATATCATGAATTTAAAAAAAGAACACAATACATTATACACAATTCAGATTACAAAAAAAAGAAGAAGAAACATAGCAAGCTTCTAGTGGAAATCGTTTTGTCAAATTATCTTTATCAACGAGTGATTTTGCCATAATCGTGCATTTAAACTAAGAAATCATTTTGATCAAGCAGGTAACGCCTCTATTGCAGCCATTTGAGACATTGCACAGATGTGCATGTTGTGTGATGATCGTAATAACAATATAATTAGAAATATAAGAGATCTGGTGTTTTTCACATCTGGCCTGCGAGTGAAGAAAGCACTTTTGGGGCACAGGTATAATTACTGTCAATGAAACGGAACAAATGCTAGGATTACAGCCAGTATTTTGGGACGCTACATGATATTTTGCCCTGCTGGTCATAAGCCGTCAAGAATAATTAACACTCGTAGTAGTGAGCATAAACGCTCAGCAACGCACCATTTATTGCACGAAAAAATAATTTCAACAATTAAAATATCCAGCATAAGGTACTTGTTTTTCGATCACAACACTGCGTGGCAGCTATTGTGCACCAAGAAAGGCAAGACTAGCTCGAATGTGGGATCCTCGGGACCCGATTTCTTGAACGGACACAAGAGCGTCGTTTTGTTTTGGACAACAAGAAGAAGACCGTTTATTATTTCAACTTTGCAGCGCGGCAACGTGGATAAAGAAATTGAGGTGCGGGGGAAAGGAAAAGGCGGATTATCGAATTATCGTTGGCGCCGAGTCCCGCCGGTGGAATCTGTACGGGGAACGAAACATACACTCGCGAAGAGAAGCAAAACATATTACAAAATACAGCACGATTCGTCGTGAAAGCATCCGATGAGTGGTTCGAGCGCACCATGGTGCTCGCCCACACCTTTTTGCCCCGTTTTATTATGACCCCCACTTCCCCAGTTGTTTTACTCTCGGATATGGATGGAACTCGTACCTTTTTCGGTCGCGTTTGTTGTATCACCGGTGACCGAACAACGACGAAGCACCGCTCCGCGTCCCACGAGCAAGCGATCACGACGTACCGCCATGACGCGCGCGATGTAAACAAACCCGGCATCATCACATATGGGGTATCACGCAGCGTCGTACACGTTCCTCAAAAAAAGAACGAAAGCTCGTTCCTCGTTCCTTCTGATTTTTAGAACGCGTTCCCGTTACAAGTTCCATCTGTGAGAAAGGAACTCGTTCCCGTTACAGTTACAAAAATGGAACGTATCGTTACATATACGTTACATTTGTATTTTGCTGATTACCATATTTAGTTCAATTAAGCAAAGTTTTCTTAGCTATCTTTTTAACTGGGAACATACGATTTTGAATCCCATGATGGAAAGACAGCAGGAGAAGAAAACAAGCGGAAGCAGGGTTTTATTTGTTGATATATTGAAGTTTAGAAATCTCAGCTTTTAACCATATTCATGTTTGTGGTGGACGATTCAGACGAGCCAAAAGCACTATGACCCCATATTGCACGGGTGTTTTGCAACAACCTTACAAGTCTCGATCTAACAAAGTCCCTTGTTCCAACTTTACAAGAGTTGCTTCTCGATGTCACTGTCCGCAAGACGAGTACTGAAGGACAGGGTAGGGCTTTTGGAAAGTCAGCCTTGAGAGCTACAAGTCTTTCTTCGTAAAGGTTGGATTTGTTGTTCCGTTTGAAGCTGGGGGACAAGGGGAGAAGGAAAGAAGGTTAATTTTTGTGTATCTTTAAAGTTACCAACGTCTGGGATACAAGGGTGCGTTCGATGTCTGGTAACCTGTTATTTTGTTGTAACTGTGTGTATCTGCGTGGAATGTTCAGTGATGGCTGTAGTCGTGGAAGTAAAGAAAGTAGCTCTGTTCGAAACATCCCTCTTTCTGTGTTTTTTCCTTTGTTAAAAGTTTCGCTTTTTGTACCACACTCTCGGGCACCCAAAAAAGGATCAATGTCCACTAGCTCTCCTGCACCCGACTGTTCCCAAGCGAGGACCACATAAAATAAACCCTAAGATAAGTAACTAAAAAGTTAACAAGATCCATGATTTTCGTAAAGATATTGTTTTTATACCTTTAGAATTTACCTTTTAGAAATAAAATAAAGTTTGGCCCACAGGACGAAAAAAAAGGAACGCCATTCCTTTTTCCGTTTCAGTAAAAATGTAACAAGTTCCCGTTCCAGTTCCACCGATTCAAATTAGAACGGTGACGTTCCTTCGTTCCTCCTGAAAGGAACGTGTTCCAGGAACGCCGTTCCTTGGAACGCCGTTCCGTACAACACTGGTATCACGAGACATTCACGTGCTCGCCGCGAATACCCAGGAGCTGCTGGTGGCTTTCCTGTCCTCCTTTTACCGAGGCGTCCAGTCCCCAAACTCTAACGATGGCGGTTCCACGCAAGGACTGCGTTGACGTCGGAAAATTTCTGCTCCTCTAGAAAGAAAATGACCTGTCACGGAAACGTGATGGAGAAGTGACGCAACCGGAATAAACAAATCTAAGCGCGAGAGAAGGTTCCGTGTAAGTATGCAAAGTAACCCAAGAACGTCCGCTGATCTTCTCAAGCTTGCCCATTCACCTGCTGCAGCGTGGAATCCCCAAAGTCACCGATACACGCAAGGCCGTTTTGCGTACGATAACGACACTTTCCACGGGCAACATGAATTTATGAGCGTTCGCGAAGAAATCAATATAAAATTAAAAAAAGAAAATGCGGAGACATATTTGTAGCCGTACTCGTTCGTAATTACCGGTAAAGGGTACGGCTTGGCGAAGATCTACGCTAGCCACGTATCGCCCCGGACGGGCAACCTACCCTAGCGAGCGTCCAGGGGCGCCCTCCCACGGCCCAGTCGTCGACTCCCCGTGTCGATCATTTGTCACGAGCTGACGTCCCGGGCACGCCGAGACAAAGGCGCCCACTGGCTCTGCGAGGAACGCCCTGCAGGTCGCCTCGTCCAGTTTGTGGGGCGACTCACGGAACACAAATCAAATCCCGGGAGGGCAGGGTGCTGGAGTGGAAATTTGGGAAATCTAAACAAATTCCCACCGCAGTATCTACAGATGTTCTCAAAACGAGAGTCTTGCCGCGCTGTCTAATGCGTGAATTCCACTCAGATCCGGAGCGCTTACTAAATCCGCGAGGAGGCAAATTCCGCTCCGTGGGACACACTCCGAATCGACGAGCGGGAAGATGAACTCGCCGTTTTTGGAGCGACCCCTCCCCGCCCCACTGCTCCCCCTCGGCCGTTCAAATGGCCGCTGCTCGCTTGACGAGCCCACCGACGCCTCAGCCGACTGATCTTTCCGACGACCAGTGACAACTGTCATTGCTTAGCTGCAAATACCACGACACAGGACGGGCGAAAATATCCACTCCACGGAGCCCATGTCACAAATAACGAGGAAGACGTCCGCATTCGGCACCGTCACATACCTTTCGGCCGCCTCGAAGCGGCGGGGCACGTGCAACGATTGCCATCGGCGGAGTTCAAATTGCTGGCATGACTTTGACAAACACAGAGGTAACAAACCATCACTGGCACAGTTGTTGCCTAATCTGTTCTTGCTTTATTGCGCGAGAAAACGTCGGCGGCATGCAGCGTAAAACAGTAAACAATCAGTGGCGGCAAAATGAACAGGCCTAACCTGCGTCGGCCTCCATCCGATTTTCTGGCCGTTTTCTTTCTCGTTCTTCCTCTCACGATCACAGATGTCAGCGCTTCCGATTTGTCACGCTCCCTGTCCCGGCTTTCAACGCGAGGTAGAAGCGTCCGAGCCGTCGCAGATCCCGCGCTAGACAAACCGATGCATCCAAGAAGACCCATCTCGACCGACTCGGCACCGTCCACCGTCCCTTCGTCGACGGCGAGGAAGCGCGGCCGGTCGCCGGCAAACGCCGCGTTGCGCATGCGCCACCGTCCTGGGAGAAAGGAAATGACGTAGCGCGCTCTGTGGCGCTCTGTCCAGTTCCGGGTAGATCTCTCGAATCCCGCAGATCAAGTTTGGCGGAGTTTGAGGCGCTCCACGGGGCGGTAGCTGCCAGAGATCTACGAGCGGAAGATGAACAAGTCGAGCCAGATCTGCGAGCGGAATATGCGCGCTCAAAATGGAGCGCTTTTGGAGCGCCCGAGATCTGCGAGCGGAATTCACCATAAGATAGAGCCAACGAGCTGAGATGCTCGCGCTGGTCCCCCGGATCTGACGGTGGCGTGGAATGGCTGCTGCTCACCAGCAAAGCTAAAGCCAAGGTCACACTGCTTGCACATCATACAAAAGACACGCCGCCGAAATTATGACAAAAGCATCTGAGGACGCGTCTCAGTCATCTTAAAAGAATCTTTGCTTCATACACACCTATGCTTAGAACATTTGTGAAGATAGTATTTGTATGACCACAGTGAGAGGACCGTCGTGCAAGGAAGAAACACACACCAGGCAGTGTCTGCAATCTGCACATTGCCTTTCATTTTGTACGATGTATTGTCACTGTGCCTGCTGCTTGAGGGGAGGAATAAAGCGGGGAATGAATGAGAAAAAGGACGTGTTCCCTGCGGTTTACTGAATCCAATACTGAACAGTGTTAACTTAAAACCTACATTGTTGCCTAAAGGTCTTGGCTGCTTAGAGATTGTGTATATTTAAATGTCGCATAAATTGTACCGCACTCCAGGGAGAGACTGGCACCTACCGCACGCAAATACCAGCCTGCATAAACTCAGAAGTATGAAAAATAACCCCGGACCCCTTACCTAAAAAAAAAAAAAACTAGCTTAATAGTAAAACCTTTTTTTTAGCGTGGGTAACATTGTTTTGTGTTTTTTAATTTTTGGAAATTTCAAGATGCTCTGTGATCTCTGTTTGACATGTAGTAATAAACTGTTCTACAAATGTTATAAAAAATTTAAAAAAAATTCCGTGCAGCCTAACCTTGAATTCGATCCCAATCCGAAACAGAAACTTTGACTGTCACCAACATATACATACATACATTGAGTGGAAATTTGGGAAATCTAAACAAATTCCCACCTCAGTATTTATAGATGTTCTCAAAACGAGAGGTTTTCATACATATTGATGTTCTCAAAATAGATGTTCTCATACATACATATACATAAAACATAGTCTCATGATTCCCGATCATGTTTCAAATCTGAAACTTTGCATGGATGTGTCACATGACTCGTGATCTCAGTGCGTATAGAAAACACAGTCCAAGCGCTGTGCTTCCTTCAAAACATATCGTTTCTTGACTGAGCCTAATCAGGGCTTAAACATGTCAAGTCTCATGTGAAACGTCGGCTGCCACTCTGAAGCTTCCAGCTATCTTCTATTTTCAAGTTAGACGCCATCTAGAGATTTAAAAACAAAGGGAAAGTAAGAATTCTTCAGTATTTAGCTGTCAGTGAAACACCTGTAAAGCTGTGTTCCCACGGGTGAAAAATCCCCGGAGGATGTCCGTGACGCCTATCAGCTTCGTCGTTCAGAGCAGACAGACGAGCTCCCAAGGGAAGGACGTCACCGTTTGCAGACCAGTTTAGCGGTTTCCGCTCTTGACACCACCGCAGAGGAATTTTTAAGTCCCTACACTTGATACCAACACGTTTAACGACAAAATATTGTTTTAAAAAAAGTGATGCGCCGTTAACCGGTATTGTTTGTGCCGTCCGAGAATCCCTCCCTCCCTCGCTTCGATGGTGATCTCACGGTGCCGGATCAAAAAAAAGCCTGACCCTTTCCTCCCGTGATTCGCACTAAATCCCCGGGATTTCCCCTGTGTGAATACCGCTCAAAGGGGTACTCCGGCGATTTTTCGAGCTGCCCCATCTAACTATATATTCTGAATCCCCGGCCTTTACCCTTTGGAGTATGCTATTTAGTATCGCGAAATTCAAAAATAGTTATTGTGAAATCGGCGCTTGAAAATTAAGTCAAAACCAACATTCAAATATATCCGCGCTTTTTAGTGCCGTGACGTCAGTGGCAGGTAGGCTCGCCAGCCCAGCAGGCAGTAAAAATAATTGATTATGCTAGTCATTTGTTTCGGGCTGCTGCGCGGGTGCTGGAGCGAGCTTCGAAAGCATTCCTTTAACATCATGAAACTGCGTGGGATCAGTTAGGAACACGTCCTACAGTCCAGAGAGTGAACCCATGCCAACGTTACTAGATTACCTTAGTTGTGCGACTCCCGCGAAAAGGAGCACCCCTCACTCACTTCATTCAGTTCGCCTCCTCCCGTCGTTTGAAGGGTCATCTAGATTTTCGTCTGAAAACTGTGTGGTCCATCCGGCGCGTCGAACGACGGAAGGCGAGCCGTGTGGTGAGAGAGGGTACTGTAAGCTGGGGTACTGCTCGTGCAAGCAGCGTCTGTGAGCAGTTCCGCAACTGAGCTAATCTAATAACGTTGACCCCTGCCTGCCGTTGGCGCCACTTTTTCGTTGGTGCCAGTGGAACCTTTTAGTTTAAAAAATCGCGATGAGGACCAAAATCGCCAATTCGGTAACTTAATAGTGATTGCCTTTCGCCACTTGTGCTGACTCATGAGGTGCCTGAGGCAGGATGCATCCGATTCTTGGATTTGAATTTAACTATTTGTCCAGGTCATGTTTGTTGGAGCTATGATCCCCGTGCTGGAAAGCCACTGCTGCCATTCGAGTCCGCTCACTCAAGAATTGTCAAGCGGGCGATTGCGAGGACTTGCTATACACATGCGCTGCGTAGGTCTTGTTATCATAAAATTAAACATAGCTTTGACAGGCAAACTGAACGCCTCGCAGATGCTGGATTTCCCTCCACGTGTTAACAACGGTCGCCGACTCTTTGCTGAAGGATATCAAGAGCAGGCCTATGACAATTGAAGAAGAGGCCAACAACAGAAAGGGAAGGGAAAGAAGAAAGTTTGTAGTCATTCCCTATATGCTACGGCTTGGCCCACAACCTAAAACGCATTGCGGGCAGGTGTGACGTCGGCGTTTTATTCTCTGCTCCGGACAAGTTGTCAAGGTTGTGCAGAGCTGTTAACCCTTCTTCGAGGGCAGCCATGGCATGTGCAGTACGAGGCATCGAGATCGCTTCGTCTCGTGTTCTGAGGGGGTGGTTTATTCTCTCCCTCTGACGTGTGGCAAGCGCTACGTCGGCCAGACGGGCCGCCGTCTCAATGACAGGTTAAAGGGAAACCGAAGCGGTTCTGTACTTGAGAAAAAAAAACATTCAAAATGGCCTTTATTCTACCTCTAGAATCAGGAATATCGAGATTATTTTTCAATTTGGCGCACAGAGGGCTTCGGTAAGTTCATCTTTAAAGTGCCGCCACAAGCCCCTCCTTTCCGGGGCGTGACGTCACACTAGGAGTTTTCGGAATCTCTGCTCTCGCGCATCTCCAGCGCCTGACAAAGCCGGGGCACGCGCACTCTTTGCTATTTTCAAAAAAGGTCAGAAGGAAACGTAACGACTGCCGTCAGTGCGGAAAAATATACCTGGCAAGCTTGCCATTGCACGCGCTGCCCACACGAGCGGCACGCGCTCGGCGGCCCAAAGATCCTAGTGCATGACTGTCACGACTGGTCGGAGGTTTTTCGCGTTTTCTCGCATTTAGTTGCATTTTCACGGAAAACGAATGTGATATTCAGATTCACGGGATAAAAATACGCCAGAATTCGCCCTCTGACTCGCTTTTTCAAGAAGTGTTTCGCTTCCCTTTAAGAGAGCACGCTTACAGTGTCTCCACAACCGTATCTGGTCATCTGGGCATTCATTGCCGCGACTGTGGTTGCCTACCCGACTTCCAACGGTGTGAGGTTGGTAAGCGTCATAGGGACCAGCTTGTGAAATTCTGGAGGCTGTTGAGATAGCGAGGTTGGGTGCAGCATGTGTAAGCAGTCCTTCTGTGGCCCTATCAGGCAAAGAGATGAATTTTCTAGTTCCCTGACTTGCTCGTTTCTTAACACGTACTGTGTATGGCTGTGTCATGCGCATTTGTCTATGGCTTTGTCATTTTATTTTTATTGGTGATGTATCACGTGGGCTGAATTCTTCTCTTTTGTTCGTGACAACGCATGCATATATTGCGATTTTGCGTTCAATACACTCACTTGTAAGTCAAGGCTACGTCAGTGTCACTTCTTTGTCTGGTTCTCGTCTTTTCGTGCTGTTTTTAATTCCGAACTATGTACCAACTCGCCCAGGCCTCAACTTTAGCATAATATTTGTGTCTGGTTGTGTGTTTAGAATATTCTCAGACAAATCGGGTACCATGAAGAAAACGCCAGAGTACCCCTTCAAAGAGCATGCCGACATCCCTGCCGGAGATTCGGGATGGCTTTTCGGAAACTCTGATCAAGTAGTGGGCGGTGAATTACATCGGTTGTTTAGTGCTGACTGCCGACTGACTGCGAATATACGACGCAAATGCAGGCCAACCTTAATTGAAGGACTCGAGAAAACGTTTTCTTAGTGCATAGCGTCTTTAATCATAGCTCTATTATAATACTTGACTGATCTGTCGAAGGTCTTTGTAGAAAGGTACCTGATGACGGCCATATACACGGCGAACTGTTCATAACATAAATTTGTCGAGTGTTTTTGTTCTGATGTCGGCAGCACACCAAAGGATATGGCACAAAAAGGGATAGCTTTTGTATAAAAATAGGGCACATTCACACCCGAAGGTGATGCTGCAGAGAGTAAAATACCAAACTATATATATACCTGAAACAGTTTTTGTAGTAGGTATTGTTTTGTTTTTAGTCGGGTGGCTAAGCACGACCGATTATAAGCTTTTATCTCGCGTGCATGGAGCACATGCTATCGCACCAGGAATCAAGAAATACCAGTAAGCACAAAACACGCAACAAAAAAAAAAAAACATCTGGGCCAACGTCATAACTAAAAACACGACCAAACATCGCAAACTCTCCTTTATTCGAGATATATCTCAAAAAGAAGTGCGTCGTGAATTTCGTGCCATGTATTGTAGGAGGAAAAAGGTCACGCATGGTTGCAATTGTGCCTTCCTTAAAACGTGGTAGAACTCTAATATTGTGTTATCCCTTAAGAAAACGAACTCAAAGTCCACATCACTGCCCCATTAAGTTTAGGATACTTCTTAATGTAATTTATTCACTTTTCAAGGATACTGTAGGCAATTAATTGGTAAGGCAATACAAATGTTGGCCACGTCTGCCACGTACCGCTGCACAAAAATGAAAGGCATCGCCATATCAACTGACCCTTCTTTTCACGCGAACAGATGACGCGGTATTTTATTCGACCATTTTTGAACCAGTTTAGGGTACGCATAGTGGGAGACATCTTTCTGTCCCCGTGCAGAGCAAATTACGAGTTCGCTTGTTTACAACGGTCGGCGCTCTAGACCTATATACGAGCTCGGACAGACAAAATTGGCCTTTATCGCCGAAGTTCTATAATACATGAAATGCAGTATCTAAGCAACGATCGTTTCAATATATTTAGAAGAAATTAGACAGTCGTTTCGGGAGTGAAGAACCTATATTTTTATCAGTTTCTCACTAAATATGGCGCGGAAACAGGGTTGGTGTGTAGGTCACGTGGTGTCAATTTTTCCGCTATATTTAGGGGGGAAACTAAATTGCTCTATAGGTCACATGGCGTCAACCTTTCTGATATATTTAGCGAAGAAGTGTAATTGGTGGAAACGTCACGTGACGTCAATTTCCTCGTTAAATTTAGCGGGGAAACGCACGGGCGAACGGACGAATGGGCAGACTTTGCAATCGCTAAAAAAGAATTGTTTAAAAGCCTTCGATGCTTGATTTCCTTGGATCTCTGCCGATCGTGGAACGTGCACGGCTACCTCATCAGCGTACAAGGCTATAGCAGAGTTTACGCGGTCCTCCAACGCTGTCCAAGCCTATTGCTCGAGCGCATGACTTCGGCTGGGCGCGGTGGTGGTCGACAACGGCACTCCTTGCGGGCGTTTGCTCTCCTTCAAAAGAAATGGGAGTTTCTCTAGCGCGTGGGGGCCCGACAATACCACCAGTGATTTCCCTACACACCCCCTAGGGGGTGTACACACCCCTTAGGGTGGTGTATGCGCCCCACCCCCCCTTGTTTTCCTGAAGGCACCCCCTTAATTCGCAACAAATCCTCTATTCTCAACTGTATGCCCCCACCCTAACCCCAGCCTTAAAAGTTTAACCCCCCCCCCCCCGCCCTAATTTCAATTCCTGGGAAAACCCCTGAATGTCACACCTCCGAATACTGCCTGAACCACCCTGAACAAAGAACCAGCCTGAACAACTTGTTCAGGGTGGTTCACGGCGGCCAGAACAACTGTTCTGGCCGCCGTGATTGAAATTGTGTGACAGTGTGTACACATGAAACAACTGTAGTGCGCCAATTGAAATCCTTTTGGCTTACGATAAATAGATGCTTGGTTAAATTTTTGTGTGAGAAAACAAAGAAGTGTTCTGCGTAAGTTCCTGGATGCAGAGAAGCTCGAGGCCTGTCGATCTATCTAGTCTGTATATTCCTCCAATTAGACCCCTGAACGAGGAGGCCAAGATGGTGAGATTAGGGGCCTCCCTAGAACGAGTTAAAGCGCTGTCGGAGTTGGTAAGGTTGCAGCGTCCCCACCGAGCTGCGCGGTGGAAGGGAGAAACTATCGAAGGCCGTAACAAAGTCGCTTCGCTTTATTCTCGTCCTGCTGTGGTTTGATCTCTTTCGCACGAGACGCACGTGTTCTAGCAGCAGTGCCAGGCTGAAGCTACGCTAGCCTTGACTAAAGTGACTTTAGCCTTGACTAAAGTTTAGCCTTGACAGCGCAGCACAAAATATTTGGCGCCGAGTATAGGGAGTTTTCCTGATCATTTGTCCTCCTTCGCTAGCACATGCGTGCCGCGGTCCTTGCCGCGGTCCTTGTCTACCGAGTTCCGGATCTCGCAACGGGTTGCGGGCAGCGTTACGGAGCAGTCGACATCAATCTACGAAAACATCTTATTGCCCTTTGGTTGTCCTCGGTGAGTCTCCATTTTGGTCTTCGCGAGCTTCAGCTCGCGTTCCTGAAGAGAGGCTCGAGAAGGCGGGCATCTCTGAGTATGACTCTTGCCCTAGACGCGCACCCGATGGTCCACGTGCTTGCTAGTGATGCGCGAGCGCCGTTCGTCCTGGTGCAGCGTAATCTTTACGACTCGTGGTCGTTTCCGGTAGTGGGTTGGCACGCACGGGCCTCGGGGAGGCGATAGCCCACCGGGGCACAGCCGGCAAACAATTCGCCGAAAGGGCGTCCCCCTGCCGATACGCGCCCCTGTCAACAGGGCACCTCGAGGGTTCTCGGAAGAGCGACATGTCGTCGGCCGGTTTGTGGTCGTCGCCGTCGTGAAGCCTTGTTTGCATCCGACGTTGGGGAACAAGCGTCCGCAAACACGCATCGCTGATAACCGTCGGCCGCCGGTTCGCCGTCTACCCGGCGCTTCCAACGAAGACAGCGGCGTCACTATACGAAGCAGCCGCTACGCAGGATTGACGCAATCGTCATTAGAACATTTTGCATAGGAATCTGTGACCGACCTCATTCGGAGTACAAGGACGCTGGGATTCTGGTTTCGGCAACCGTGTGAGCTGCTCTCCTTCAGTTGAACAAGGAGCTTCTTTAGACGCTCCACTGGAGTGTCCGGCAGGAACGGTGAAAATCTTATTTTGAAATCATATAAAGTGAGCCTTCCTCGAATGACATTTCTCTTTCGTCACGAATAGGTCGTCAGTTATCATCACAGGACAGGAGCACGTCTGGCTTACCTACTCTTCCTATTTTACTGCGTTTTAAGTTAGCCGTATGGTAAACGAACATTAAGCCTTGTGACTCGAGATAGCTGTGTCGTACAAAAAAAAAAGTAAAAGAAAAACGAACATAAAAAAAGCACGGGACTTTGCATAGGAAGGTGCATAACGGGGCACACAAGAACAATACGTGACAATTCCTTAGATTTTTTTTTTCGGAGAGCAAATGGACGAACATTAAATTTCTGCAGTTTAGGCATGTTCACCTATAGGTGAGCAAATCCTGCGTCTCGTTGCTCTTAACAGCGTGCGTTTTCGTTGTGAGTGAAGAAGGAGGAAAACAGGTGACAGCTCAATCGTGCTTACCTGTTGCGTATCTACGGTTAAAGGAAATATAAAAGTAAAACATATAGCAAATAGCCTCCTTTATACTGATAATGCCTGCCCAATCGCCAGTTCACAGCTATCACCACGAGGGTGCACCGCTTCCCCAAACAAGACAGAAAATGTAAACGACGTGAACGAAGTGACTAAGCCTCGTCTCGTGCGTTCTTGCGTTTTTTGGTGGCCATTTTACGTGGTAGCTGTGGGTCACGATTAAGATTTTTGTTTACTACGCTTTTCGCCGCGTTTTATGCAGACTCGCAAAAATAGGTGCAATGTCCCGAAACCGGAAGCAACAGCCGGAACAATGAAAATGTGACTGAAGCCCATTTTGAAGAAAGACTGCGTCCCAAACTCTACATTCTGCTTCTCGATAGTATGGAGTAGACACCTTCATTGCAACAGATTTTAAGAAAGGCCTGTCTAAACAGGCCTTTCTTAAAGCTTGTTTGAGTGAAACATCAGCATTCTGCTGAAGTCTCACCCAAAGCTTGCAGCTTAGTTCGGGCCTCCCTGTCGTCAAAGCTGGATCATACCCTTTTACGGCATCTTTCGCTGCTGTCTGGGTGGCTGACCTGCCCAGCGCTCTCTCGCAGCTCGAGGTGAGTGACGGGTGCCTGACGACAGGCGCCGTAGTCATTACGAAACGTGAGCCCTGACACAGCTAACACCTTCCGCACTGCTTAGGGGACTTTGTAGTGATTGTAACCCCAGAGGACCCCAGCCGTTGCATATTTGTCTTCACTTGATCTTCGCCTGGTCCTTGACCTCAGCAATAAAAGCTTTCAGTGTTCGCTGTTTCGACATTGTGAATGTTTACCACCCGCTCGTCCGTCTGGCTTGGAATTCGTGTTGGGTACTCTAATGTTGGGTACCTACTGTACTCTATCTACATATACTCACTTTTGTAAACTGCATATCGGTATGGCAGAATGTGATTTGAAGGCCTTGTTTTGTCAGGTGCCGTCGTCAAGCTTTAATGGCGTCCATTCCTTCAGACCCCACTCTTTGCACGACACTCTTTCCAGTGTTAGCCTTCGTCTTGCACACTACCCTTTGCGGTGCGAGCGTTGCTGTTCCACAACAATACGTTGCTGCTCATCCGCTATGAAATATGCGTTCTAATGAAGTGCACTCAAAAAATGCTAGTAGTATTTACTAGGTAAGAGCTGCGTCAACCGCCTGGTCACATGTGTTGCCAGGTACCTAGTAGCCTGCAGGTAGTAACGGTCAAGCTAGTAAAACATGGTTACTAGGTCACGAAGCTAGTAACTGTCTACTGGCCTCGAAGTAGAATCCACGTAACATTTACTACCTCCAACTAGTAACGAGCGCTACCTCCCGACGGAAGACCAGGAAACGCAACTAGTCACGTGATTTCCGGTGGAAAGAAATAGTGTGGGGTTATGCCAGCTACCACCAGGTGGCGGGCGCAACAACAAATTTAAACTGGAAAATGAGCAATCCAGGTAGGCGCTGGTCACCGTCCATCCAAACGTACACAAAGTAGAACCCCGATTCTTCAAAGTTTATTTCAATTCTTCCACATTTGTAAGCTCACGCATACAAACATGCACACCCGCATTTTTGGCACACAATCGACACAATGCCTTCAACAGAGGCACGACACATTACGATACGTGCGCTCACAATCACTCTAGTCGCTAACTTTCGGGCGGGGGCGGGGGATCGAGCCCAGGAGGCTTCCGCTCCGCAAGGCTGCCTGAGGCGCAGGCGCTGTTAGCCACCCGGCCACTTCCTCCCGCTCACTTCCTCGACGGCCGATTAGGGTTTTTACACCGACCACTTGAGTGCGCAAACTTGGCGTCGTGTATCGGCACGTCAGTTTTTCGCAGTCGCTTGGTCAAGTTGCGCGACGAGGCAAACCGCGTGAAAGCGACGGGAACGAGCGTGCCAAGGCGATGAGCGACGTTTCCTGGGAAATTAAAGACGCAGGGCGACGCACGACGGGCGACCGTGAGAAATCGCCGTCGCTCGTCGCTGTCTCCGTCGCTCGCCTCGTCGCTCACAAATCGATACTACGTGGTCGCCCACTAAATCGATACATGCGGGTCGCACGAACGTTAACTATGCACTCCAACGCGGGAACACGAGAGCCTGCACACGACACAAGGCAAAACGGCAGTTTCACATCAAAGAAATTAGCCTCTTGCGAACCTGACTGGCCCCGGACTGTCTCAACTTGCTTGTCGTACACGTTGCCGTCTCTTTTGAGAGAAAAACATATGATTAAAAAAATACAAATATAAAAAATATTGAAAAAAAAACAGATTGAACTTTTTCTGTTTTCGGAAACGTTTTTAGTATCTACTACGTGGCTATTTTCATCCCAGCTAAAAACCAAATGAAAATATAAACGCTCAAGCAACAGAAGGTAAACGAGAAGGAAAGAAGTAAAACCGCATGGTCATTGTATCAACAATGGTCAAGCCAGGCTCGCTGCAGCGCTAGCTTCCACGTCGTGCAGGTACGGAGGCTGCGATCGTTATAAAGTCAGCTCCAACCCTTAAACATGCCCCCTCACAATATTCGACGCTATGATTGCGGTGGATACCTCCCCCTGCGATTCGAACAGCAAGCACATCGCTAATGCTGGCAATCAGGTATGAAGCAAGTGTCGCCATCTTCACGCGCCTTTGGGGTAGTAAATATCCAGTTAAAAGGTAGCAACGGTAAGAAAAAGATAGCACGGCTGCATTTGCCAGCTTTTTACTACCTATCGCGTGTTTGATGTAGCAAATAGTTAGTGACAGGTAACGGTCAGGAAATAGAGAATCTGCAGCAGTTACTAGCTTTTTACCAGCTTTTTTTAAGAGTGTGGAATTACGTACGTTCCGGTAGTAGCAGTGCGCAACAGACAATCATCATCATCGTATGGGGTGGTGGAGTCTCTGGCGGGGATTATATGAAGCAGGCGCAACGGCGCCAAAAGCATGGGGAAGCTAGAAACTGGGCAGGTATTTTCAGTATAAAGGAAGCTATGGTAAAATGAAAGGCGGAATGCCTCTATATCGGTTCCTAACGCACCAGTGCAGCATAGCGCGCAAATGTAAGCCACCGCTCATGCAAGCATTCCCTTTACAGGGGATTTTCACATGCGAGGTGCTCTACTTTATACTCTACGCACACGTAATTCTGCAGTCATGCAAAGAGTTAGCAATGCCATAACTAGATGTTCCCAACCAAATTTTAGGCTCAGTTTATAGGTTATTTTGTCGACAGGCTGTTAAGCATCAGATATAATTAACGACTCAATCATATGTATCTCGCACAACGCAGAGGTTCAGGCTACACAACTATATACTTATATACTGACTGAAGATAGACCGCCAACACAAGGACAGGATACAATCATTAAGGAGACTCTCTGCATGGGTGCACTCACAGGTCAAGAGGAAGCGAAGTGCCTTAGCGGCCACGAAACCAATTTGACATCTTGAATGTTTAAGTATCACTTCACTGCTTCCCTGCAGAGGATTGCATAATCGTTTAAAAAAATGTGATGGTGTTTGTCTGATGGTGTTTGTCTTGGGAAATGAGAGAATGGGCACTACATGCAGTCATGTCACGTGAGTACGAACCTATTAATATGCACACTTAGCCTTATAGACATGTTCAGGGGGCGAACTAGGTAAATACATTCATGTTTGTCTAGGAACTAATATTCTGGGCTCTTTTTCTAGGGAAACGGGGTGTCCATATTAACGAGACATCGCAGTACTTCTCTCCATTGGCTCCTACCTGACATGTTTCAGGTGCTCAGTCGAAGTTTGGGCAATGCCTCCAGCAGTCCAACGGCACCACGGGTAACACCGTGACACACTTTTCTATAAGAAGCCGCAAGAAAGGCCGCGTCCATGCCAGACGACACAGGTGCGTAAGGGATGCTCCCATTGAAAACTGGCACCTTTCGCGAGCGCCCTCTGACTCTTCCGGAAAGGACGCCTTCCCAGAAGCCATTTCCTCGCAAGGGTGCACTGATTAGCGGGCAAGTGTCAGCCGCACGAGGGTAGAGGCTGAACTTCCCCCTCCGTTCCCGGCAGATGCTTCCTTCCCGCCGAAGAGCCGACAATGGCTCCACGGGGGCAGACCCTCGGAGATCTTCAGCGATCTTGAGCTTTCCGCAGCCTCCCGAAGGGAAGCCGGCGATCATGGCCGCCCTTCCCCCGGACCAGGAAGAACTTTCCTGGCTTTCAGAGGCCATCGCAGCGGGGCGTCAGCTGCGACTCTCCGTTACCCGTCCACTTCTTTGGAAGTGAGTCCCGCCGCTGTCGCTAATGGCAAGTCTAGGGGGACAGTTCGGTCGCCCCGGGGATACGCACCCCCGTCCCTTCTCCCCCGCTCTCCGCAGGACTGCTCACCTCGAACCTCGTTGCGCGCTATCGTTTCCGAGTGGGGGCTTTTTATTACCTCGCGTCGTCCCCTCGAGCAATTAGCTCCCTCTGGTCGCGTTTTGAAGTCGTGGGAGAAAACTCGGAGGTGGATACCGGGTTGGCGAGAGCGGCCAATTAACCGCCTAACCCGGGAGAGAAGAAAAGGCGGACAATCACCGGAGCCCATCGGCCTTCGGTGACCCACTGTCGCGGGGGAGACGAGGCCTTGCGCAGGCAGCCTATGCACGCGGTCGGCCATGGGCGACGGGGAAGCGCGAACGGGAAGTGACGAAGCCCGCTTTTTTCTCCCAGCAGCGGTTACTCGGAAGACACAGAGGGGGCAGAGGGACAACGGCTCGGGGATGAAATGCACCCTCGCGGAGCGCGAAGAAAGAACCGGCAAATTGACAGGGTTCGACCGGGAGAAGAAAAGCAGACGGGGGCTCTTCCGCGCTCAGGTTCGAGCGCACCTGTGCACCCTTGTCCGCCGGCGGCCGTTCCCGGGACCGCAGTGCGCCCGGCCGCCCTTCGGCGATGTCGGGCGGGCCCCCCGCGGCGCTGGCATGCCACCCACCGCACCCCTGCCTCGGACGGTCCCGAAGCCGCCGAAAGACGGCCGAGGCTTCTTCGGGACGCCGTCTGCGATCAGCAGCGGGTCTTTGGGTGTCGGTAGAATGGCGTCGACGGCCTGTGATTTCCTCCCTAGCTTCTCTCGCTGCGCCGTCTAGTTCCGCCACTCCTCCTTTCACGCTGGCGGAGGGTGAGTGTTTTTTTTTCTAGGCTCTACTACGTTGTTAATGAAGGAAAGAGGAGGAAAAAAAGGTCTCAGCATAGGGGAGAAGCGGCGAACGAGCCGTCGAAGCGGGGCCATAAATTGAAAGCGAGGAGCGCTGAGCTCGACCGAGAGTCATCGAGAGGCCTCCTCCGCACTTGGGTGCCGATCGAGAAACCGCACCCTCCACCGAGAAAGGCGAGCTGACGTGCCCAGTGAAACCCCGTGGGCCGACCGGGCCGCCCGACAAATCTTCCCCGAGAACAGCCGCGCGAGGCTGTGTGTTTTTCTTCTCTGACGCACTTCGTGCGAGCTGATTTATAGGCACTGCTGGTGTGATGCGCAACGTTTTCCCGATATTGTTTCCAACGTGCGTTTAAAAAGGGGCGTCCCGCTGAAAACCAATTAATGGTCGAGGCCTTCGCCCGTGCGGAGAGACGTCCGTGAGGAGGCGCACTCTGGCGGTGCTTTCGCAGCACACGCCCCTTTCCGGACTCTGCGCTGCGTTGCAAAAGCACAGCACGAGGCTGTTCAGCGAAAACCCCTCGGAGTGAATCGAGGAGACAAATCAGCAGGGTGGCGCTCAACGGGATAAATGGGGAATGTTTATGTGCACAGCGGAGGCAAGATTGCTGCGGGTTTTGGTTCTCTGTCAGCTATAAGACAACACTTAATTTGAAACGTAAATAACAGAACTCTTCGGCTTGTTGTGCTAACCGCGTCACGGAAACAACAAACCACAGCCACCTGTGCGAAAAAAAAGAGGGATCGTTTAAGATTGCTTTACTTACTGCGGGTATCAACAGGTAAGTCGAGACACGACAACCGGTCTTCTAAGAACATTGCAAGACACGAAAACAGACAAACAAACAGCGTCGAGTTGCAACATCAATCCCACGGACTTTTGCATTGCCCCGAAGAAGACGCGATGGTTCGCAAGATACTGCGCTCTAAAGCGTAAGCCCCCCCCCCCCCCCCCCCTCCTTGCCCCCTCAAAGAAGTAAAATAAATATATGTACATATATATAACCATTTTGCTATTCTTCTGGTGAATTTACCAAGCACCAATTCTCCGCTAATTCTCTGCGCAATGGCGCTGCGGAAGTTGAGTCTGAACAAGGAGATTTCGACACCGCGTCTTGTCTTCCTGCTAAACCGCAGCCGCCGTTTTAACTGTTCATATTTTGCATGATAGCTAACCCGATCTCCGAAACGCAGCGTCGCAAGATGAAAAACAACACTTCATTGAAATTGAAAAAAAAAAAAGAAAAAGAACGCGCAAGAACATTGTGTTTTAATTAAAACGGTTAACTGAGTAAATAACCTGAGGCCGGAACGGAGGTCATGTTCTCTCTCGCTTTCAACTATCGCAACACGAGCCGAAGGATCCACCAACAACCCCCGTGTAGCAACGCTCGACTACTGAACAAAGGCAGTGCCTGGAGGGGCGACACTGCTACGACGACCAGTGCTTCCTGTGGGTTTGCCTGGAAGGGCGAGGCTAAATCAATCACGCACACACGCCTCTTTAACGAGAATGTTTGTGCTTGAGGTTTACTTAGTAACTCTTTGCGCCCCGCTATCAGTATGCCATGGGATCGAATAAATCTTTCGCGTTTTCAATGAATGTTTTTTTTTCTACTTTTTTTTTTCTTTTTTTCGGAATTGACGGGTGGTTTTTGGCATCAACCTTTATGAATGTATTCTAAACTTTTCGGCGTTTACGCTGCGCTGAGGACATATTGTTTCTGATTCTTTGGCACATGGAATATAAGTACCTGATTCGATAAAAACGGGAAATCTTGACAACTTGGTACTGCAGTCGGCACTTCAGAATAATAATATTTCTAAAAATAATTGCATTTATTTCCATCGCAACCTGATGGCGGCGAGCGAGGAAAAAAGCTACATACGCAGATTGACGTGCCCTTGACCACCTACAGTGTTTTGTTGTTCTTGGTAGCGGCACCTACTGGGGCCGCTTAGGCCACCGACAGGCCGACTTTTCGATTGCCGGTTTGTTTTAACGGGGCACTGACACCCCAAAGGTCGTTTTTGTTTTTGTTGTCTGAAACGATGCAAATTTTCTTCATGGACAAAAAAAAAAAAAGAAAATACCGCAACGCCAAAAAAGTAAACAAAAATACTTGCGCGCGCGCTTTTTTCTTTTTGGTGGCCTTCACTCTCCCTCCTCATCTCCTCGCTTCTTTTGATTTGTGACGTCAAATATTATGAAATTTAGAAGCTTTCTAAGCGACATTTCTATACGATTTAATAACGGCATTCGTAAAACATGCTTTATATCGCGATTGCGAACGCACTACGGCCCTTCTTTTTGAAATACCGAAAATCGGAGTCCGAAGCGATGTCGCCTCCTGGCTTTTTATCCTCGCTCGGAAAACATGGCGGCGCTCGACGCATGAAAATCCGACTTCGAAAAGGAAATCGTCAAACGGTCAATACAACTGGGTTCGGTGTCTGTGTATCGTAGTTTCGGTTGAGACTCCGCCGGGGCAGCCTTTCACGCAGAACCGGGGCGACGTGGCCCCTTGCGTCACTCACAAAAGTCCACTGCGCGTTCTCTTCGACCTCAGACCGTTTCAAATGATTTGAGATTGCTGAAAGGTCCCTAAAAGTACTTCAAACTCGGAAGTGAGAATTCGTCTGCTCGCAGCCGGTTGTTCGCGACGCCGGCGAACGCGACACTTACGTCGGTTCGGAGGCCTCGGAGAAACTCGACTCGCAGGACGGCTCAATATTTGACGTCACTGCACTGGCGCGGATCGCGCGGTAACTTCGAATTCGGCATTTAGAAATTGTATTTTTTTACTTCAGAAGTACAGAACTCCTAAGTTTCGAATTTGGAGGATAATGTCCGGTTATGGTTTTTAATCGTTTCGAATAATAATTTAAAAAAAAATGTTGACGTGTCAGTGTTCCTTTAAGTTTGAATAAAGAGATGTATAATCATCAGGTATCCCAGCTTACGTTCCTTTATGTTCCCATCTACTCTGGCTAGCGCAGTTGATCACGACGTAAAAGGACTGCAGCGTAGAGATGCATAGGGCGAAAGTTCACCAGCGTGGCGGCGTCCCGCGACGTTTAGAGCCGGAAGTACGTCACGTGGAAGCTCCCTACAGAATGCGGCGCCCGAAAGCCCGAGCCGGCGGCGGGGAATGGGCGTCCACAGGTGCGGGCGCTGCGTGGCCCGCACCAGGCGTGCGCCGGCCTTCTTCGCACGGGGTTCCCGCGACAGCCAGGAACGTGAGAAGCTGCGATTCGGCGTGACGCGATTAATGGCACGCGCGACGATCTAATCGGCGGCCCTCTTCGGGGCCGCGATTGGCCGCCGCCGGGACGGGGCCTCGCCGGCACGCAGGTGCCGATCGGGGCCGCTGCCTGCCAGCTGCCATGGCCGGCTCCTTTTTTTACGAGGGCGCCAATCGTGGCCCCGATTGCGGGTCGCTTGCGGATGACGTTGCGGACGCCATTGCGGGCAACACCTCCTGGACAGCAAGGCCGTAGCGATGCACTTCACACGTCACCCTCAAGCGGCCGACGAAAGACACTCGAAACCGCGCCGCCAACTATAGTCTCGGAACAATCAAGTTTGGTGCAGACAGAGATGGCAAAATTACTTTCAAAAAGTAATTAAATTATATTACTAATTACTTTTCAAAAGACTGCAAAAATGTAATTAAATTACATTACAAATTACCGCAGACTAAATGTAATGACATTACATTACAATTACTTTTCCGAAGTAATGAAATTACTTTGAAATTACTTTGACATTACTTTTGAATACCTTGAGGCAGTAATTGGCGCTCATTTTATTTACCGTATACACCAACACAGTGTTAACAAAACAAGCCCTCGTTTGCCCCCACAGCGCGTGTGCAGGAACCAGATCCGGGAGAAGCGAGGCGTTGGGCATGCACAGCGCCGACAGCAGCGCCACCGCAGTGATGTGACGTCAAAGAGCTGAGTTGGTCCATATGTACAAAAACTCAGATCTTCCTGTTTACACCGCAACAACCATATCTGCCTCAAAGTGAACCGTACTGAACAGTGGTTTTGCTGGCGCACACGACATAAGTGTTAAACATGATGAATAGGTTCTTTAGATGTGACTCAGAAAGACAGTCGACTCACCGGTTTCGCTGTTCATTCAGCGGTGAAGGTTCTTACTAAAAAGGGTGATAGTTCCTTCTTCCTGATTTAGAAGTTGTAGTCCGAGTCAGTTTTTTTAAAGTCGGGCAATGGCAGCTCGTTCTTATAGTCATGACGTGAAACGTTTCCCTTCCGCCTCGGACACAATCTAATTCAATTCTCCCAAGAGCCTATTCTCGGTTATTCCTTTCAAGGAGCATTTTTCCCAAAACACCCGAAGAGTCCAAGTTTTTGTGCATTGTCACACAAAGAACCTGGATAGTTGCTAAGCAGAAGCGTTGCCAGTTGAGGATTGGCGCGAGCTTCCTAAATTGTGTACTTTCGCAAGAAACGGGGGGCGATATCTGCCTGTAGGCTTATTCCCGAATAAACTTGCCCAAGGCAAGGCAGCGAGGCATACCGCGAGCGGCCCCTGCTTTGCTCGAGTACGCACGAAACGTTCTGGGGCTTTGATGAGGCATTTGGAATTTCTTATTTATTCCGGTCGTTTGTTGCTCACAATGGTCGAAGCTTAAGGTTTGACCTTACTCTAAGAAAGTACGAGGCTGGGGATCTGTTTGTCCTCTCCTCTCAAGTTTTATATTATGCCTAACCCACTGATGATGTGCACGTCGCCTTGTAGCCCATGAGCCGTTCCTCTCTAAGCTGACGCACTGTCAGCTCATGGATGAACGGTTGAAGCTACGTGTTTGTTGGAGCAGTCACAGGTTTTTCGCCACGTAACCACGCTCTCGTTCATACCAACGCGCAGAGAAAGGGACGGGACAGGTGATTGAAGGAAGGTGTCTGATTGGTTTTGGTTAACCTGCAGCTCCCACCGCACTGTCAGCTTAGGGATAAACGAAGTATAGTATCTTCCTGATAACGCGACGCCGTGAATCAGTCGAGCCTGGAGTTCGTAAGCCGTTGCCTTCCAGCAATGTCTACACGTAAGCTTTTCTCCTTCGCCTTTCCAGCCCTCCTTTGTGCTTCTGTACAGCTCTTCGTACAAGGCTTTGCGCTCAGATGGCCGTCGTTTATTTCCTCCGGTTCTTTTTCACACCATTTCACCATGCCAAACAATTTTTTCTTATTTCTTAAAGTTTGCAAACGAACTTTCTAATTTAGGACAAAAGTAATTTCAGAAGTAATGAGTAATTTTCCCGAAATTACTACCTGAAAGTATTTCATTACATTACTAAGTTACTAGCAAAGAGAAGAAATTCATTACATTACTCATTACTCCAAAAGTAATTTAATTACTGTAATTCCATTACAGTAATGTCACTCTCTCTGGGTGCAGAGCCGTGTATTGGGAGAGCTCGGCCATTCATTGGTTTGAATAAGCGGGCATCTCGTGGCCAACCGCAGGGCGCGAAACAGCCCCTAGCGGGGGTCGTGAGCTCTAAAAATGCGACTCCACTAATTTAAGCCGTTGTAGCGTCGCCAGTGGCGTCACGAGGGTCAGCGGCACCCGGGGCGGTAGCCCGCCGCGACCCCCCCCCCCCTGCTCTCGCGTGGCCCGCCGCGACTGCCCCCCCGCCCTCCGCTCTCACGCGGCCCGCCGCGACCCCCCCCCCCCCTCGTGGCCCACCGTGACACCCCCCTGAGCGCTGCACCCGGGGCGGTTCGCCCCACGCCCCCCCCCCCTTGTAACGCCACTGAGCGTCGCTATTGGTGACTGAAAACTTGGCGCATGTGAGGTTTTCGCCACGTCCATATTCAAATGCAGAATAAACGAACGTGTGCTGCACTCCAGAGCAAACCGCGTAGTTGCGATCATTGCTGCTGATTTGCTATGCGGAACTCAAGTTCGTCTGCATTTTTTTGTAGGGGTTGTGGCGACGTCAGAATGCCGAGCTCTGATTGGCTCTGATTGAAAAATAGTGGGTAGACCTCAAGGCGGCTTGATTTGAGGTCTACCCACTATCCTTTATTCAGAGCCAATCAGAGCTCGGCATTCTGACGTCACCTTAACCCCTCCAAAAGAAGCAGACCAAGTTGCTTTCCGCATTGACGCCATTGTCACCGAGACGGCGAGATCGAACGCTTCTATTTCACGCTTTAAATCTCGCTTCCAATATTGTGACGTCGCGGTCTGCTGGTTGGTCGACGCTGTGTCGCACTTTTAGTTTACGCTCTAACAGCGGGGGACTATTTGGCGCTGGCGGCGGCCTTCGCTCCGTCCATTGGCCAGACTCTCCCAATATACGGCTCTGGTTTGCTATGACACATCGCGCTATCTAGCTTAAAATATTCGCAACACTGAAAGGCTTTTTCACCAGCCTGCTTGCTGGTGTGGCTGGCTGTTCATGCAACGCTTTGAAGGTGTTGATGCGAAGGTTTTTGGTCTTTTATTCTGAGCATTCCCATCAGCTGTTGCAGAAGAGCAAACGCCGAAGCTGTTGGCACTCCTGTACCGGAGCGTCGCAACCACGAAAGCTTAGCAGGCGTGAAGCTCCGCAGGTTCCCGTCGAGGCGTGGGAAATACAACGCCGTCGAAGATGCATAAATGCATGCCGTAAAACGTGCAAATAAGCATTTCGTGAACATTACATGACTCGCGGTGAATTCCGAAATGTGCTATTTCACTCGATATTAGAATAATAATGCGTTTGAAGTGCAACGTTGTCTTCGGGTACCATGGATATATATAGAGTATCAGTTCTTTGACATCATTACTGCTCTCTGTACGTGATCGAACGACGTTTGGTGGGCCTTTGCAGAGTTAGAGCTTACGGGAGTGAGCGTTTTCTCTGCTTCTGTCGTTTGCGCCTTTAGAGTGATCGCGTAGCTGCCCAAGATGGCTGCTCTATCTCGAACCGCGTCTATGCGGCTCTACCTTCGTCCCCGTGGCAATAAACAGTCTACTAAAAAAAAACAAAAAAAAAACATGTACGTACATTGCGACAAAAGGTTATCCATGTGGCGTTTATTTTGTGTATTTTGAATCGAAAGAGAACAAGCATCACCTTGCGACGAATAACTCGTACGATACGTCCAAACTACAACAAATTTGCACAAAGCAAAAAAAGAAAAAAATCATTTCTTGGACATTACAGTTCTCTTCAAAACGACGACGAGAAGACAAAAACAATCTGATACCCAAATTGAGGTCAGCTGTTCGTGCGGGAAGAGTTCACATGAAAGAAAAGGATATATGAGGACCACTGATCGAGTGCCTTTAGTTCTGCTTTTGTAGAGGTGGGAAGCTTTGTGATTTTGGTGCGCGTGGAAACAATTGCCCTTGTCTACTTGGTTTCACTGAAATTTGGCCGTAATATCTGGACGTTCAATTTTGTTCTCCTATAGTTCCCATTTCGGGTTGTTTCAACCTATTTGCGAAGGCACATACTCGAACTCCAGAATGAGGCACAAACCAACACAAACAGAAATTTACATTTAAAGCAATGGAATCTTCAGAAAACGAGAAATCATATGTACAAAGATAAATGCCCGTATTCCAACTCCGTTCCTGACACTGTGGTTTCGATGCTCCACAATTTTTCTTTATTTAACCCTATTCATTTATTTGATTGGTTTAAACCTCTTATGCAATTTGGCGGTGCAGGTTGAGAGTTACAAGTTTATTTCTTTATTTTTTTGCTCTCAATTAAACATTGTCCCTAATTTTCCAGAAACACACAGGCATGCACATTAATACATTTAACGTTCGATACATTTTGAAAATTCTTGGTAGTGTAGTGCGTGACAACACAACGCTCGCAGCTGGTAATAACATATTCCCGCGAGGGTATGCCGGCATCGCTGCCGGTTTTAGCCTTCCCAGTGTTGCCTCATTTCGCCGCGGTGGCGCTGATGATGAACCGACGGTGGCGCGCTCTGGTCGCGACCACGGTGTTGTGAAACGGTCGGTCCAGCATGGACATAAAGAAGTTCCTTTATGCGCCACCCCGGTCGAAACTATTGCTTCACATTTTTGCGTTGACGATAGATCCGCCTGCTACGCCACACTCGATGGCAGGCAGCGCGGCATTGCGCCATAGCTGACAGCATCAGGCGGACATAGCCCAAGACACATGCACGCTCGCCTTTGCCCCAGGCGGAAGCGCAGTAGCTCAGGCAGCCCATGTCTCGACGCCGCAATTCTCGGCGCTTGCGCGGTCTCGCCATCTCGGCTACCAAGCCTCGCCGCGGCTGTGGCACACTTCGGCAGTTTCCTCCTGCGTCCGCATCGCCGGAACGATCGGTCACGTGTGCAGTCGAGGGCCCGTATCATTCCGCTAGATTGGACGCCGCAACGCCTCGCAGCTATTCCGAGCCTCCTCTAATTGGATGAGCCTGGTCACGTGATCCCTAAGGTGCCCGGATTCGGCTACCACAATCCTTTCCTCGGCGGCGACTCCAAGAGCGTGCGCGCCGTTTTGCTAATCATCTCTGCGGTGTGCGGCTCGCTCATCCATCACGGTGCCAGAGAGGCGAAGCGCGCCGGGGAAATGCCGGGGCAACGAGTCAGACCGAGAAAGAAAACAAGCGCCGCTGGGAGACTCGGGTTGTCACTCGTTAAAGGGACAATGAAGGCAATTTCGGACATCTTTTGGCGATTGAACTGGGTTCCGGGCACGTCTCAGGCCACGTTGCCCAAATTTCAGCCGAAACCGGCGCTTGTGTGCCGCAGCAAATCAATAAAACAGTCGCGGCAATAATTGCACCGGGATCGACTGGCGCGACGCCCCGAGAGTTGCGGGAGTTGCCGGGAGAAGCGGAGCTCGCGTGACCGATGCCCGGGGCCAAGACGCGCGTGACGTCACAAACG
>JAZHYW010036855.1:0-75000 GCA_037355805.1 Ixodes ricinus
CTTTTTCTTTAGACGCGAATATGTATAAGCGCATGAAGAGTGTAGTTGCCAAAAGCAAAAACATCCACCTTGTAGTAGTGCAAAGCCCATTTGTTCTAGTGAGTTACAATCTGTCAGCACTGGCCAAACTCTCTTTAATTAGAAAGTTCTGGCTTCCTGGTGTTCGACTACAGTTTACTCATAGATTACAAGGGTTTTGAAGCGCAGAACTTGTCTGGCGCTTCACCGTAGCCACTCCAGACATAATTTCCTGAATTCTTGGCACGCAAAGTTTTGAATTCGTCGGGAAGACTGACATAACAAAAAAGATGGCTCGAGGTTGTTTTTGCCGTGTCGTAACGCTAGCTAAAGGGCCGCAAATCATCAATATCAAGCTTGATTCGCCAGCTCGACAAGCTGTTTGGCTAGATGCCCGAAAGAATAGGTGCTCTTTAGCTGCCTCTTTTACAATCGAAGCAATTCTAGCGGCCAGACACCACGGGGCAGCCACACAAAGCATCTTGGGTCATAACCTCGTAGATTCGGCGTGTACAATAAATTCGGTCAAGAAAAAGAGGCCAGTCAATAACACGTCTCAATAAAATATCTTATCTAGAAATATATATTTTTTTGAGGCTGGGCAGGCGAATTATCATTCTCAATATTTCTTCGCAGATTGCGTTACTGAATAGAAAGTAGGAAGGATTCTTCGGTCTTGTCGTTTGCTCGGGGATTCATGCTACATCATTTCTTTCGTAATAATCTTAGTCCGCTTAATTAAACCCATCGCTTCCGTCTTCATTATCTCAGCGTTTCTCTCACGTGTTCCTCAGCCGCCGTCTCCTTATGGCTCTACTATTGGCAGGTCTTTGAAAGCACCGGCCTTTTTGGCCGAAAAGGAATACTTCTTTTCAGCTTAAGTTTAACCATAGCAGGCGCTACGAGCTAATGTGACAAATCAAGCGAAGTCGAAAGCGCAAGTCATTGATCCTTTTTTGTCAACGATTGGTTCAGCGGTGATAGAACACGTACAGAAACATGACGAACTCCTAAATGGTGCGCTTTTGATGTCGCCTAATTGGTCGCATTAGTTAGTAGCGTCAACTGCGTCTGGACCTAAAGTAAAAAGAAATATAGAAGCCGCGAGGAGGGCTGGGTAAAAGGAAACCCTGCAAGAGCCAGCGCATCGGCTAAACGGCTCTGGATGAGCATCGTACCAGTGTGGGGTCGTGTATTACTACTGCGTTGTGCACGTTAAAGACCCCAGGCTAGCAGTTGTACTGCACTGGCTAAATTGCATCATCTACAGCTGAGACACCAGACGCCCAATGAGGCAGACTAACTCCCGACTGTATTAACATGCAAAGGCCAATTTATCAAAGCGCTCGCGCGTTCCAGCCTTCGCAGTATAGAGTAGTCGTACTACTAGGGTGCCTTCATGTGCGCCTTGCTTAGGGTGGAGACATTCAGCCATTTTGTCTCACGCGTTTATTTTTATTTTTTGATCAGAAGGGCGTGAAAGCGCGTGTCCCTGCACGCGTATGAGGCGCTGGCTGTGCTATGGCGACATTTTGTTTTCGTCAATTTCTTTGTATTTTACCCGTGAGCACGTGCTGTCGGCATGGGGTACTACAAAGGGTGGCATCACCCTAAACAGAAGGACATTGAGGCACCCTACGTACTACTATCTTTGTGCCGCCAAGCGCGTGTCGCTCGTGCGGGCAGCGCGTTCTATTGCGAGCTTGCCAGGTTACATTCCCCCGCACTGACATCACTCGTGACATCTCTTTTTGACCTTTTTGAAAGCAGCAAGAGTGCACGCGACTAGCTTCTCAAGGCGCTGAAGATGCGTGAGATCGGTGATGTTGTAGCATCGTAATATGACGTCACGCTCCGGAAACAAGGGGCTTCGGCGGTGCTTCACAAATTAATATCTGCAGCCTCTGGGCACCAGATTCATAAACAATCTTGATATTCATAATTTGGAGGCCAAATAAAGATGATTTAGTTGTTTTATATATTTTTAGATATAAAACCGCTTCAGTTTCCCTTTAATATTTGAGATGTTGATGCCGGCACTGTATCAGCACCGCCTTGCGAAGCTCTGTAAAGACTGTGCTATAGACCCTTTCGAAATTCGCGCACCGATTATGAGAAGGTCCGGAACCCCTGCTTAATGGCGGAACAACTCTCATCCCGGAATGTACAAGTCATTCCACAAGATAACGAACGTCGGAACTCGACCAACGCTAGGAGCCGACGAGCCAGTCAAACAGCGTCGAATGTGCAACATCACTACGCTCTTCATCATCTATTTCTGTGGATGCGTTTTTTCTTTTAATGTAACTCCAAACGCTTAAAGTGTGCCGTGGCGTTGCGGTTTTAGTCCGCTATTGTGCAGGGATTCCGTAGGGTTAGAGAGTAGTCTGCCGCTGGAACTGGATCATCTCAAGCAGAGTAGGTCGCTAATGTACCGGTAACTTAACACGATACGTAACGTAAAGGTTGCACTAGAAAATAAAAACAAAAATCTCTTTCATCGTGTTTTTAACACATAATATGTTATATGGCTCTCCCTTAAGGATTTCTGTTTCTCACTCTTAAGGCGAATCTAGAACACGACAATGCCACCGAAAGATGACGCAGCGCCTGTCTATTCATTGATTTGACACCAATAGCAGACGAAAGCCTTCAGAGAATATTCGTGTTATTCCCGGCAGGGTAAAAACTCCACGCGCTTTGACATACGGTGGAGCTCTGCTTGAAATGAGCCAACTACGGGCTTGCCATGAGGAATAGACCGATACGAATGGCTAGTTGGACTAGTTAGTTTTCCATCAACGTGTAATACGCGAACAAAAAGAAAATGACGAAAACGAAGGCAGAACAGCACAGAATGCGGCGTAACGTTCAACTAAATGTTTTGTTTTTATGAAATACTGTTTAAAATATAAAAGCAGTCACACTTGGCAGAGACACAAAAATATGATCGAAAAACAAACCCCTCAAATTCCAGCGTCATTGGTTTTTCAGATAGTAGAATTTTTTATCGGACATGGACATAGAGGGTGCGCTTACGCAAGATTTGTCGGGTGGGACTTATTCAGGAAGAGAAATTCATGAAGGCTTCCTGATTAAATCGCACAACGTCAGCGCTTGTAGAAGTGCACCCTCTTTGTCCTTGTTAGATAAAGAATTGTACTATCTAAAGTCCAATGAAGCTGGTATGTGAGGTGTGTGTTTTTAAACGATATCTTTGTGTTCTGCCAAGTGTGCCGGTTTTTATTGGTAAACGTTTTTCATCCAAATAAACCATTCCGTTTAAAGTTACGCCGCGTCCTCTCAGTTTTCTCTTTGTTTTCGTCCGTGTTTTTTGGCTTACACCATGAATAGACCGATCCCACTAAGCGTTCCACGCATCCGTGACGCCGCCAAAATCGACGTTCACAGGAAGCAGACAACAGTGAACGAGGTAATTCGCGCTCGTCTCGTGCTCCTCTCGTGCGGACCCGCAAAAGGGTTGTCGCTTGCAGCAGAAAAACTATAGTTCCCACGATGCAAGAGGGAAGCGGTAGCGTAACAAAACTTCCTGGTAAAGTTGTCTGTTGAGCAATGAGAGCGACAGCGAAGGATAGTGGAGTGACAACGAGATCATAGATCGACACAGGGGAGCTTTTTGGGGTCAGTTGTCTCAGCGGATTACTCCGTGAAGGCAACAGAAAACCAAAAAGAAAGCAAGTGCCATGCTCCATTCACTCTTAAGCTTTGACTGAAGCCGATGCCAGATGACCGAGAGCTTGAAGTGACTGCGTTAGAGGCATAGCCTCCTCTATACTCACAAACCTGGCAGTTAGATGACGGAGCCATAGAGTGCCCGGCCGCAGATTTGGAGCGCGAAGATCTGGTAGCACCAGAGCATTTCTCGGGGAGTGTGGTATTCAGCGCACAGCTTTTGCAGCGGCAAGGACCCGAAACATGGTTTTAAACCATGTTTCGGGTCCTTGCCTGAAACAAAAGAACGGAGGAACGCGAGAAGCACAAGCGGACATTCCATCGCTCGGGACAAGTGTGTTTAGGCATCTCGCCGCAGCGGGGCGCCCGTTACCTGACTCTTGTCAGCCGCTCTACCTTTTCGCTTTCGGCTCCGCGTCATGTGACGATCTGCCAGGTTTTGTCAGTATAAAGGAGGCTATAGTTGAGGCGTTCTTTCGCAGAACGAGCACTCGCGCTGGAAATGCACGTATCAAAAGAAGGAGAGCGGGCAAGCTCACGCTTATGTAGCTGTGTCTGCAGTCTCAGCTTAAAAGTGTACAGAACATTGGTTATTCGTGTCTACTTTGTCTCGGCGGATTGAGGCAGTCTGAGATCTTTCTTATTTGTCCCCGAGCTTGGGAAGCTACAATTGTTTATTTTTTGCATTCCTCACTTCTTCTGATCTCTTCTTTGATTAAGCTGTCTGGAAGGAGCCACAGCACTGTGTGCGACTCTGATCTTCTCTATAAAGGACTCGCTTCTTTCAGGTGCATCACGCGTTCGAAAAACAATAGCTGTGAATACTGAAAAAAAATGACCACATCTCCTCGTGGTGAATGATGTTGATTGGGGCGAAGCTCTGGTGGTGCTGATGATACTGATTTTATTGTTCATAGGTAGTGCTGATTTTTTGTTATTTATCATAGGTAGTGCTGAGTTCTGGGTTGTGTTTCGACCTCATTATTACTGCTTTATGGTCGGTGAAATGCAGACCAGTGGTTCTTTTAGCGGATCAGCTTGGATCCGCTAGAAGCCGTGGGAACGCATCTCCACCGCTTACGTCAACGGTCCATGTCAGGAAAGAATGCGTGGTATGGAACGTGGTTATATACGCATTTGAGCATTTCACCGCAGCGCCCTCTCGTCTATAAACGTTGAGCCAGTGCATGCAAAGTTAAACGCGATTATATGCGCATTTGACCGCAGCACCCTCTCCTGTATAGACGTTGAGCGGCTACATGCAACGTTTCATCCATGACATCCCTAGCTCTTGAGTTACTACCACATCTCAGAGCCCCCTACTCGTCCCGCAGTCGTGGCGGAGTGGTTAAGGCGATGGACTAGAAATCCACTGAGGTCTAACAGCACAGGTTCGAATCCTGTCGACTGCGCAAAATTTTTATTTTTAGAGAAGACATGGGATGGCAATCGATGTGAGCACGGACGCCGGACGGACAAGGCTAGACCCTAACGAGCTTCGCCCTAAAAACGCTCAGTGTGAATGTATGAAACACTGTAATCTTTTTGTTGCGGTGTATCCCCTTCCCCGAAGTTGCGTTGGGGCGGGGACATCAGAGCTGCAATCGCATCAAGGTCGCCGCTGCCTCAAATTCTTTGTTACCACTGCCTTGACCACAATAATCTGGAAAATGCGCGATTTGGTTTCACAAGTTCAAGATAATCTTAAAATGTATCCAATCCTTCCCAAGACGGGCGGTTGGGAATAAGCACAGTACCAGCTGGCGTTCGTGGTCCTCGGGCACGTTCCGTTTCGTTAATCTTCTGGGTTTCCGCCGCTCCGACAAAAGGGAGAATTCTTGAGACCGGTGGGAAGAGGGATAAACATTTCGTTCCAATGACCATTTGGAAATATCTCATAGAAAGTATAATCTCTACACCACATTTGCTTGTTTTACTTCGAAGGCCTAATTGTTTTCCGTTATGTTTCCCACACAGGCAGCGGACGGCTTCCGGAGTGCAGCGGATGATGTATGGCGCTGATATGCATTGGACCTCGACGAGGGCATCGCGACTCATCATTTATTTAGGAACAGTGGTTTTCCACGGCGACCTGCTTTGATAGCCAACCAGGTATGTTCTGATTGTAGGAAAACTGCGTCTTTGCCGAGTTTTCGCATCTCACCTACATCATGTAAAAAAAAAAGTAAAGGTTGGCAGCGACTCTTTTCTCCCGAAATTCTCGCGGGTGTTTCCACTAACTTGAGCCAAGACTTACAGACAAATAGCTGGCACGTGTAGAATTGACTCAGATATTCTTCACAGTCTTAATGGAGCATAAAGTTAATATATTTTTTGCGATGTGCCGACTACGCTCATTAATGCAGATTATTTAGGTAACTTTTTCTAATATTAATGTGTGCAGGCAAACTCTTCAATATAAACGTTGTAGATTGTGTATGGAAACATGCCCTTGTGTGGTTTTCGCAAAAAACTGTTTTTAGTGTGTCTAATTGTTTCGGGCTGGTTAAGGCTGCGGTCCCACGGCAGCCATCTTGAACAAGGCGTTAGTTCAACCAATAGATGGCGACACGCACCCGTGGGGTGGCCGAAATATTGGTTCACGGTGGGATGGCTCGAGCACCATCACGTTCCCATCGTGGCCTTGCTCGCGCCGCTGCCAGCTGTGCTCAGCTGGCTCAATAGCGTGGCCCAGCAAACTCATGTATGCGAGAATGTCAGGCTGGCTAGTAATTGCTCTCTGATATAGGGACATGCGGTTCGGCGGTTGCCACGGGCTTTCGGAATAAATCTTACCAAGAAGGAATCAATTGTTGAATTGACGTGTCAATATTCTGTCAATGAAAAATTCTTCTGAGGAAAGCACGCTCAGTAGACTCAATCTTCCAAGACACCAGTGGAAGCGGACGTCTAGTAAACTGCTTCGCGATTTACGGTACTTACCTCACAATTATAATGACGACTGAAAAGTGACGTCACAAAATATTGTGTTTCACGGGATCCGGAAGATGTTGTAAAGGTTGTTTACATTATAGTTCCCAGAAAACAAACGCCGCTTACAGTATTTTCGGAAGTACCGACACACATAATGTTGTGAAGTACAGCTTAGGAGGAATATGATGAAAAGCATCAGAATAAATAGGAAGACGTTTATTTGCAATGAAGACGCTATGTATGAGCGGCGTTTAGCGACGGCACAGCGATGAGCGTTTCGGGAATTTATAAGTTCACGTGATTGCTAACTATGGACATGCGGACAATGAAGACCTGTTTTGTCGGGAGATGGAGTTGCAGTGATGACCTGATATCGGACGACTCGTGGCAGACGAACAAGCAAGTTTCTTCTCAGCGAATGGTAAGCGTCCAGTGTCAAGCACAGCACGTCGCTACCGACGTTGTCGACGTTTCGAACACTTACCGCTTTCGACAAAAGTGTTGGCACCTGGGCTAACTTTGCGGAAAGACTCGAAGTCTTCCTCGAGTCCAGCGCCATCATGAACAGTAACTGAAAACGATCCACTATTCAGTCGGTGGGTGGCGAAACGTATCCGCATCTGCGGAGTCATGGTCGATGCGTACTCTAAGTGGTTGGAAGTTTACACGATGCATGCCACGACGTCCAAACGCGTCATTGACGTTCTACGCTCTCTTTTCGCTACTTTTGCCCTACCGAAAATACTTTTCTCTGATAACGCGCCGAATCTTGTTTCAAATAAAATAAACAAATTTTTGAAAAAAAGAAAAACGGCATCAGGCACCACATTAGTGCACCATACCATCCTGCAACTAACGGGCAAGCAGAACAGATGGTGTGCGAAACGAAGAAAGCCCTCTTGAAGCTTACGGAAGAAGCAGTTCAGTGAAGAATCGCCAGGTTCTTGTTCCGGCAGCACGCGACGGTCTCATCTTCCACGGGAAAAACACCCGCCGAAGCAATGTTCGGCGGACGAAGAGCCACACCCCTCGATCTCATGACACTATGGCCTACGAACGAAGATCGAGAGATTCCCAGATAGGGAGTAATGGCAGTTTATTCGATCGGACAACTCGTCTACGTGAGGAATTTCAGCGGAAGTCCGGCCTTCCATGTAAAACTTGAGTAGAAAAGGCTCCATGTTGGTTGACCAGAAGGTGTCATCCCTCTGAATACGTTGGATATCAATGCCCTTGAGTGTAAATATAACGAAATCACAAAACTCTCTTTGTGTATTGTGTAACTGCCCTTGTATTTGGTAGTAGAAGCTATGGTGGTGACTTGGACCTTTCACACCAGGCTCCTTTTTCTTATTTTTCGCCTCATACTCTTTTGCGGTTTCAGTAGGCTTCAAGAATCTTTTGGAACGGGGACACTTTACCTCAACGAGGCCATTTGTTCCAAGCAGTCCATCAGGGGATGCTGCTAGAAATCCGTGCTTCATATTAACGAATAAGCCGCACTTTTGCACAGTGCAGTTTTCCTGTTCCACGTACAGTTGTAAAGCAGCATCCTCATTGATTCTACCATATTCTGTTGCGGGTGAAGAAAAGTCTTTGGGTACACGATACTTGAAACAAGTCTGGCACTGTACGTTGTGGTTCGACACCCACTAATGTCGTCGTCCTTATAGAGCCTCATCATTTAATCATTACCTCGTCACCTCATATTGCTCTTCATCAACAGTAAGTACAATAGGCTACCGCCATATTACAATCCAAGAATTGAAAAATTGAGTCGTTCAGTCCTTCATTATGTTTATTATTTATATAATGTTATTACGTTACATTACCTCGAGACGATCGACGTCCATCGTCGATCTTCAAATATACCTGTATATAAATTAGACGCACAATCACAAAGAACACAACGTGCCGCCTCTTTTCTTTGGATCGTCTTTTTGAAACCAGCGCAAGCTCGCGCGTTCTCTTCTGAGACGGTTAGAACGGTCGCACATAAAACCCGCGTTTCTCCTACCCGGCCGCTTCCTCCTCTCATTATGTGTAGTTGGTTATAACTAAATAAGCTATAATAATGGTGTAATATTTATATTTAGTTTCAGTTTCAGTCAGGGGAAAGGAGGTTCGCGGGAACTAGAGCCACTAAATGAGCTGCGCTTAGAGTATCGGCACTCCGTTCCCCGACATTGTTGTGGGCGCCGCCATTTTGGTGCTTGTGCAGAGCAGACGCAACTGCCGATCGTCATGATTCAAAAGTGCGACTTCCTCAGCATTAGATTCGGTGTTAGGAAGCTCATGTAATATTGCTTTGCTTTGTCGCGAACTGTTTAAACATTTGTGGAGGACGGAAAAGCGTTTCCTGTGATTTCAGATAAAGCTTCAGATAACTGGCAACCATGATTTTAAGCCACAATATGGCCAAGTGTCGTTACTCTGAAGCGTAGCTAATTTAGTGGCACTAGCGGGAACAATGAGGAAGAGGCAGGCGTCAAAAGGTAGTGGCTTGTGGAACCCACGGGGCTTACGTCATGGCCCCTCCAGGTATTACAAGCTCCTTGAACAAGGGCATGAATAGTGTCATTAAATAAGCTACGCTTCAGAGTAACGACACTTGGCCATATTGTGGCTTAAAATCATGGTTGCCAGTTATCTGAAGCTTTATCTGAAATCACAGGAAACGCTTTTCCGTCCTCCACAAATGTTTAAACAGTCCGCGACAGAGCAAAGCAATATTGCATCAGCTTCCTAACACCGGATCTAATGCTGAGGAAGTCGCACTTTTGAATCATGACGATCGGCAGTTGCGTCTGCTCTGCACAAGACCCAAAATGGCGGCGCCCACAACAATGTCGGGGAACGGAGTGCCGATACTCTAAGCGCAGCTCATTTAGTGGCTCTAGGCATGAAGTGAACTCGGGTGTATTCTTTTCCTTTTCGTCTTTATTGTTTATTGATTTCAATCATATCGAATAATGAACACATTATATCACACTACGCTTGTGTAATTATTTATCTTAGATTTATTAACCTGACCCAGTACTTAAACCATTCATTTGTCGATAGTAAATCTTCCAATATATTTTCTAAATGTGAAGGTAAAAAGACACGGACATTGATGATGATACAGACGCCAACGCCGCCCTCGACGATTTCCTGAACATTAGAAATCAGCAGTTTTGTCTGCCATCCGGCAGGTAGCGCAACAAAACACCCAAACAGTTTTTATTGTTTTTAAAATTAGCTAAGCTCTACACCTATCAAGAAACCAAAGCAAGATCATTGTGAAAATCTAATACATCGCAATGTATATCTATTCCATACAATAAATGTTATTAGATGCCAATAAATCTGTTTGATGTCCATAAAAGAAATGCGTCAAAAACAGGTAAGTTTGAAGGGTTCCTGGAGCGTTATGACTTTGAAAATGAAAAAAAGCCATCGTCCACTTCTTGGGCAACCATTGTAGTTCTAAATGTTATAAAATATTTTATCATAGTTTAATTATTTCCTCAGCGGCATTTGAAGCACCGTGACTCGAGGCACAAAAAAGTGCTACGTTTGATATAGAATATCTAAACAAAAAATTTTACACAACATTAAATCTTTCTCTGCATATTACCAATTATAAGCACTACATCTGTAGCTAATTTCATTGCCCTAGCGCATGTCATTAAAAACATATTTGTGCTGAAAAATTACAATTTTAGGGCAATATTTGGAGAGATGAACAAAACAAAGTAGTGCAAATACCAAAAAAGTATATCGTTACATTCTGCTCCGACATCATCTTAACAAAACTGCTCTATTGGAACCGTGTTATCTTTAATAGATCGTTCATGAAATATGAACCAGCGGAGCAAGTGAGGGTCCGCGCCATCATATTCGCAACGCTACAAATGCGCATGAACAATATAAACCAATACATACATAATATCAAATGAAAGAGGATTGCATTGCCTTTCGAACGACATCAATCCCACAAAACAGTATTCAAAAGAAGATGAGTAATGACCTGCCAACATGTACCTAAACCGCCACATTCAGTGGGACAGTGGCCTTAAACAATTTCATAAAACGGCGCAACATAATAAAGAAAAAATGCCACGGGACCAAGAGGCGTTATTATTGCACTTTGCTAGTGGGTAGTAGGTCGAACATCTTTAATGGTAAATCTCTCTCGAGACTATATAGCTTCTTTAATGGCAAACAAAAAATGAGACACGCAAAGGCTATCTGGAATTGAGGTATTCACAAAGGAGTTGCTTTTCAAGGAGGGATCTACCTGACTTCAGTGATCTGCGAAACCAGCGCGACTCTAGCCGCAGTTACACGATTGTCTGGAGGCCAGAGGGATATCAGTGTAATCAGACGCATTTAGGGGTCGCACTGTCGAGAACAGAAGTCATGGGATCACTGTCGACAGTAAAAAAAAAATAGAGGTGATACGCGATTATGGAAACAGCGCTCTTAGATGCAGGAGACGACGAGCTGCCTCCCTGCTGTTAGATAAGATAGCTTCTTGAATCGGGGGTGCAAAACACATTGGACGCGGAATCAAGAACGAGCTGTATGAGGAGCGGCTCGTGAATGGAATTGTTATTGAAATCTTCGAAGATTTTGTTGGGCGCAACGGCGCAAAGGCGCAGTCATGTTAGTCAATGACGATGACACCGCCGGCATCTCACTGCGCAAAATCTGTAAAGTTGCCAGACACGCGAACGGAACGCCGCCATCTTGCAGTCGGGATTCCACTTGCCAAGGCGGAGGGCGTTTGTGCAGCGCGAGAAAAATTATCCCCCACGCTCTTGGGATATCTACTTGAGCGCGGCTTAGCGCAAAAGTTTCTGACGTTGAATTATCACGTATTGCGCATCCCGTGGAGCAAAAAGGGAGGGACCCTTTCTCCGTGCTTGAATACCCTTGTATGGAACGGCATGATGTGTGGCCTCTCTGAACACGCTCTCCTATTTTGTGTGTTGGAGTGCTCGCTCGCCAAATTGACATTGTAGACAGTTTGATAAACAATTCGTGCTGTACTCGCCAGTTTGTCACACCGCAAACATGGTGTACTCCGTGACTCGTCAGTAGGACTGTAATCATCTACTGTGACGCAGCGCCGCGTGCAATCTGCTTCTTTTTTGAAAGTTTTGGCACATGCCAGCAGAGAGGCCCTGTAAAAGGCACGGAATCCAGTACGAAAGAAGCGATCGTTTAGATTTGTTTCGAATATATTAAATGATCGTTTAGCCGCTATATTTAGTAGAATAACAAAATTTGTACAACTGTCAAATGATGAAAAACGTTTCTGCTAAATTTAGCCGGGAAACTGGACCGAGCGTAAAGGCCACGTGCCATCAACTTTCCAAGTAAAATGTAGAGGAAACAGAAGTGGTGCTTAAGTCAGCGTGACGCGTTCACTTCCGCAATAAATTTAACGATCAAAGCTGGAATAATACATTTACCCTCTTAAACTAGCGGGGAAGTTGATTTGGGGGATAGGTCAAAGTGACGTGAACTTCCTCTACTCTTAACTTAGCGGGGAAACAGAATTTGTGTACGGGCCTAGCTACGCCAAGTCACGATGCCGTCAATGATCCTAGTTAATTCGATCAGGCAACTCCCTAAACGCCACTAGAAACTGGGACCAGAGGGTTTCTGGGACAAAGCACTATATGCTATGCAGCCTGCGATCCCCGTGAGCCGCTACAACCACTCGGGATAATGCAACCACACAAAACGTGGCCGTGGGCGCATGACGTTGCCCGAGGCACCTGTGTCGTGGGCCGCCGCAACCTCGACAGTAAAGCGAAGCGTCCAGGCCGTCCACGACGGTGAAAGCACAGACGGAACTAAGGGAGCAAAAAGAACGGCATTCATGCTTTCCGATTCACAACTCATACGTGTCCTCGAAGTGTCCCGTGAATTTTTTTGCCTGCTGCTGTGTACGCTTTGGCTTTGTCTGCAGCTCCTGGCCCTCATGTTACTCTGGCCAAATTCCCGTGCTAGATCACGACGTTTTAGAAGTCTATATGTCACATTTCCCACTGAGCGAATTAACATGTGGTGACAGCTAAACGAATGTTAATAAATACGAACAAAAAATGTTTTATCACTTAATAAAAAAAACATGTCAGAAGAATTTGTGGTTTGCCGGTTGCCAATGGCTGGGCACAGTTTTCGCGACGTTTGGGTCTTGAGCGAGGACTGAGTACTCCTGCTAAACATACAATTTAGCAAGAAACAATTAGCGCGCGATGCATGAGGTAGCTTCGTGAAGAAAGAACGAGTCCCGGTTGTTCCGGTGTTCTGGTGATTTCTGTCGTTTTATTAGCTGGGAGCAAACCGTCGCAAAGTGTACAAACTAGTCTAGCTAGGTCTCGCAACGTCCTGTATGTGTCGCCACTATCGGGCAAATATGGCGGTCTGAAAATAGATAATGCCGTGAGTTAAAGCACAGCTGAACGCACAACGCTTAGGATTCAACTGGCAAGCATTCAACAGAAAATGGTCTGCCTTGATTTTGTTTTTACTACGTTTCAAACCTGCGGCGATTTGTTGACCTAATCCAGTTTCAGCGGCTTGACCTTCTTCGGGAAAATATGTCTTGTTCACGCGGTTGGTTAGGATTGTGTTCAGGGCAAACTCGCGAACACTCTTATTGGACGGCAAAGACAAAATCGCCGGTACGATTAGCTCTTCCGTCGCGTCAACCGGCGACAACATGTAATGAGAGATACCACAGGAGACGGGCAGATTTTGCGAAAGGAAATACTCCGTTCAGTTCAGTGTTTTTCTGCTAGGCGCCGTCCACTTTGCTGGAGTCGCGTAGTAAACTTCTGAAACATGGAACCGTAAGGCAATGGCACTTCGCACGTGCGTTAGCCAACCACTTACTTCTATTGTTTACTTCGAATCTTTACACCGACGAGGTGATCGCGTGCGCAGAGCGTGTACTTACGTTCCCACCTTTCTCCTTGGCGCTTGAGTATTTTTGTCTTAATGACTATATAGTCCCCACCCCGCCGTGCTGCGAGGCAGAATATCACACGCCCGCTGGTGCATGAAAGTAGTAATTTGTATGAAGAATACCATAGTTAGTATATACGCGGAGCCGGAACTTCAGAATTGTCCAGGTTTAAAACTATACGACGAGTGAATCGTCTGCTTCTTGCCCAGCGGGCACAGTGGCGGCATGGCGCTGACCTCTGGAATGATAGTGGTTTGGCGTTGAGCCAATGCACCTTCATCCGTACCCCTTTATCACTCTAATGACAGCGAAGTAGGAGCAGTGGCGTCAGGATCAGTACTGTTCAGGTCCGGAACGACGGCGAAAGTCTGCCAGTCATAGCTAATGGCTGCCTTACCTTTTCTACGTCTTTCCGTTGTCCGCAATATCTTTACGAGTAGATCTCTGCCTGAAAGAGAGTGAGAGAAAGTACCTACGGAGGAGTAACCCTTGCCGATTAGGAGGTACCACGCGCTAAACGACGAATGCGGGAGCCCACGGGAGACGCCTCCTCTTCTCTAGAAGCAGAGTTGCGGCGGCGGAGGGTCGTCGCTCACGTGACCACTTCCTCTCGCCGCGCCTCGCCTCTTGGGCAAACCCTCCTGGCATGTGCGAAGAGCGGTTTTCCGTTGACTTGTACCTTGTATAGGGTCTTCAAATCGCTACCTGGCAGTCTAGATTGTCATTTTTGAATTGTTTTTTTTGCTTTAGAGGCATTGTGAATGCAAGTGCGGTGATATACCACCACGCGGATACGAATGTACTCAACCAGAGTACGATTACCTAAAAGCGCCGTATAACTGGTCAGAAAATTCATGGAGTAAAACTGGGTTCCGATTGTGCATTTTGTGTTTGTGATTTTGCAATTGCGACTTCGTTCGCGCGCCAAAAAAGATAGTAGGGAACGCAAGGGTAATCGAAGTTTCAAGTGCTAAATCTCAAGCAAAATATCACTAGGTGAACTAAGCTCTAGAAAAAAAAATAGCGCATTTGGATAGAAATTTTATACGCTCGAGGTACCCTAGTCAAAGATATGTGCGCTCAATTCTCATCGACAAGCTCGTAGAATATTTCCGAATGCTACACATATTACACCAACACATTCCGCAATCCAAAACGCGGTATATGTATGACTCGAAGAGCCGTGAGGACGGTACCTTCGGAAAAGTTTTTGCAGTAAGTTAACATGGCGAACTTCGGCACTCTGGCGAATTTTCTTAAAGCATACATGAAAATTCGCCAGAGTGCCGAAGTTCGCCCGTTAATTTACTGCAAAAGCTTTTCCGAACAAGCCATCGGGAATTGGTTTGGTAGTTCATCTAACTGCCAGGTTTTGAGAACACGTGACTCGACCAGCCTGACTGTTGTTCCCACTTTTCGCCAAGGTGAATCTTCAATGCGACGGCACTACTTTGGAGGATCCTCCTCTTCCCGATGTGTTTATGGTCATGTACAACATCCGACCAGAATCTTTCACTTTCGGCCTGAGTTGCAGCAAATCTTGTCCTGAGAAGGACATCGGCAAGTTCAAAGACGCCCTCAAGCAAGCCCTCACGGATCTCAGAGGGTGCGTGGACAGATCTCGTTAAGAGGTAGATTGCGCAACGAATGACCTCTGGTCACTTCTCACTTCTTTCTTCGAGGGAGTTAGGGAATATCGCGGAAGTACGTCGGCTTGTAAGCAAAACAAAACAAAAACAATAAAATACAAAGAGCAAGAAAAAACAAAAAAAAACACGAAATTTCCAAAAACTTGTGGCAAGCGGAAATAAAGCAATGACAACAAGTGATTTGGAATGTAAGTTTTGTTTGTCTGTGTTTTTGTATAAGAAATGTTCTAGCGCACTATTTCGTGTCGGCGGGTTGTTAGACATTTCCTTTCTTATACCTCATTCACACGGTCAACATAAAGGTACCTGTAACATAGGTCACTTTTGCTATCGGCGGATCAGCCCGTGCTCTTCGGGTCGCCATGCGCTCGCGATCCATCGAGCGCGGAGATCGTTAATTAAGGGCCCTCGGAGTATAAAGGTCCCTTAGCTAAAGGTACCTTTACTGGTCGTGCGAATGGGGTATTATTGTCACTACAGATCGCATACACCACGCATATGTCGGCCTCAATCGCAATGCAACTTAAAGGGGCCCTGCCAAGCGCTTCTGGCCATGTTTTTTTTTTTAAATTTTTGATCGCGTTCGCTCGTACGCACTGTGTGGGACTCTAGAAATCAAATGTTGGTGGAAACGCGTTACGGGTAAAGGCGTTACCGGTAGCGTAGTAACGTACTCGTTACTTTTTCAAACGATAATGGGTAACGTACTTACGTTACGTATTTCGAGTGGCGTGGAACGTAGTTATGTTGCTCGTTACATATTCTTCCCAATACTTAAACATGTACACTCATTTTTGTTTATCAAGTACATAAGTGCCAAGCCATTACCACTTTGGCGTTTTTTTGCGGATTTTTCTTTACGTTTTTTTCTAGAAGATTTAGGTGGAACCGTAAAAAAGATAAGGTCATTATGCTCAGTTTCGGAATGGAGATAATAGTTCTTGAAATATGACGCTGTGCATACCATGTAAAGTGAATGAGTAAAACGTATCAACTCATAATTTATGAACATGGTAGACCGTTTACAAATGTGTGTAATACGAAATATGAGCGCAGCTCTTGAGGTATTTTGATTTTGCGATTTACCGTGCTGAAACATTTGAGGAAGAAATATCTATATGTAGAACTATAGGACTCGTACTGGTACCTACGTAGTATAAATTATAAACTCTTTTTATATATATTTTTTATATGTTGTACCTATATACAATAGCTATGTATGATAATACTATTTATGTAAGGAGGAGAAGGAAAAAGGGTAGGAAGGCGCTCCCCCTCCTTTTCCACCTCTCCCCCTCCCCTCCTACACCTCCTCCTCTGGTTACGCTGATGGCGACGACGACGCACATGCCGCAAAACACGGGAACGATCGCCTAAGAGCTGTGCTTTAATATTTATATATGCATACATATATATTTCATTTTTTTTGTTGTTTGAGGGTAGGTCAGGGAGGACGATGAGGGCACGGTGGGAGCCCCGTAACGCAACGCGCGCGGTGTTTGTTTTAACATGACAGTTTTTGACTAGTTGCTCCGGATTTCGTGAAGGCGCATCTCGTGAAGCCGTGGCCTGTGACGTCAGATGACGTCACAGTTTTCCAACTACATTTGGCAGAAAAATTGACGTCACGTGACCTCCACACCAATTCAGTTTCCCCGTTAAATTTAGCGAACATATACTTTCACGACTTCTTGTCACGTGACTTATACACAAGGTCAGTTTGTCCGCTAAATTTAGCGGTGAATTGAATTGGTGTTGAGGTCATGTGACGTCAATTTTACCCTAAAATGTGGCAGGAAGCTGAACTGGTGTGTAGGATTGTTATGTCCAATAATGAACACTGCGCATTCAATTTCCCAGCTAAAGTTTGCGAGAAACCTGAGGCCACATGATCTCAACCACCAATTTCAATTCCCCGCTAAATTTAGTGGGGAAACTGAGTTGGTGTTGAGGTCTTGTGACATCAGCTTGGCCGCTAAATTTAGCGGGGAAACAGAATGCGCAGTGTTACATTATGGGTAAAGATGCCGCGAACCTTTTGTGAACCTGAGGGTCTAAGATTGAACCAAGGGTTCGAAAGGCTAGCGAAGATTCGATACGTCGAACCTATTGCATAAAATATTCGACGATTTTCAAACTTTCGAAATTTTAGCGAGTAGAAATCGATTGTTTTCGAACTAACGATTTTTCACGCTATGAAATTCGACATTTCAGAACTTTTACGCTAAGAAATTCGACTGATTTTGGAACTTCCAAACCTGCTGCGATTAAAGTTTGACAAACTTCGAACTTGCGAACAAAAGTTCTGCGACGTTCGAACCAAGATCACCCCCTAGATTCCAGGAAACAAATATAAATAACATACAAGATGTCAATGCGTGAAGTGGAGTTGAATTTACTCTCAGAGTCTTGCCGTTTGCTGATCGTGCCACAAACGACGAAGCTGTAGTAAAGCGCTGAATGATCGCTTTGGGGTGGCCTCGGCCTTGTACCTCAAACCTCTTTCTTTCGACTTCCGCACAGAGCCTCTCCCACGCACAACTTCATAGGTCGTCCCGAGGCAAACTGTGGGCCAACACATCCCTAATCTGCAGGCTTGAGAATCAACCGAGGCGCTTCGCTGGAAGCGTCCTTCATAGCATTAGTTGTTTTTGAACGCAAGTGCCTCGATTTCCTCTCGTCAAGAAGAGGCGCGCCGGAGAGAAAGGCGCCGATGCGCTATCAGCGAACGCTGAATTGGCGCTTACTTCATTATCATTAGTATAACCGCAGCTGAATTCTAAGGCGGTTAATATCTCCATTCATCGAAGAAGTTCCAGGCAGCGGCAATATGATTATCCCGATAACAACCGGTCGTGACCAGATCAGCTGTATTAGGCTGGGTGGTCCCTAATTTAGTCTGGTTATTTCCTCATTCTTGACTTGTGTCGGGTGCTGTGCCTGTGTTCAGTGTTTTCTCCATCCCACTGAGTCATCCTGCCGAAAATAAACGCCCGAGACAACTAAAAGTTTTTCGGGAAACCTGGATACCTTTATGTGAATGCGTTGTCATGCACATTTAGTGTGTCTTATGCCAGCATTGCATTTAGGCGACGTTTTATCAAATTGCTACTTGTTTGTAAATAGGTAAGACGTACTTTCACCTGACCTCCTCAGGGCTTTTTGGTGAACCGCTCAACCAGTTCAACGCTTGTTTCATAAGTTAGGACAAATAACGAGTAATAAAGTGCAATATCGTCAGTACCACACAAATGAGAAAGAAGAGTTTATTCACGGCGTAAGAAAAAAGGGCATCGTTTTCAGGTAAATTTGTAGCCCATTTCGCGATATTGTTTAGATGAATTTATGAAAACTAGGTTTGAAAGTGCAGATTTCGATTTCCATCCGCGAAATTCGCAGATTTGGAACATAAAATCGAAACTTTGCGAACTTTTTTGTAACTTGTACATCGAAAAAATGAAAACATTCGACGTTTTGAACTTGAATCTGAAATGACTTCGAATTTTTCAAACATCCCAACTATCTCTAAAAATTCGATATCTTCGATCGAGTCCGCCTCGCTCAAGACCGTGAAGTCTTCTTCGCTCACAAAAAAGAGATTTGGATATCTTCGTACGGTGTGTTGGGAAAACGGGAGGGGAGCTGTTATATCATCATCCTTTCTCGCCCTTTGTGAGGGAGAGATAGAGTGCTCGCGCCAGGAGATTGGCCGAGCGACCTTCAGAAGCAACCCTTTGCGATGCCGTCGGCGCGCCCCTCCCTGTGTTATTTATTTATTTATTTCAAAATACTACCAATCCCATTGGGATTTTTGCAGGTATTGGGGGAAAAGAAATATACAACAAGAGGCAAATATCAATAAAAACGGAAGAGCAAAATATCGCGTCATTCTTGTAACAGAAAAAAGAATCAATTCATTAATTGACAAAGTAGTTGTTTTTCAACTGCATCACAAAACAATTCAACACTTGTAGAACTGAAAAAGTGCCTATCTACACTATTCCAGTCTCTTATGGCTGAAGGAAAAAATGAGTGTTTAAAACTGTTGTTATTGAATGAATACTCAACGAGTGTGTCGCTATGTTTATGTCTAGTGGCTCTCGCTTCCGATCGCATAACGTACTTGTTTTTATCTATTTTAAATGCATCGCTTAAAAGGAGGAACATAAATTTCAGTGGACTGAGTTTTACACGATCTACGATAGTCAATAAACCAGCTTTCTTTAGGAGCTCTGTTGGGGAATCGAAACGACTGTATTTATTATAAACAAATCTGATTGCCTTTCTCTGGACACTTTCTATGACACTTATATTATTCTGCGAATGTGGGAACCAGGATATATTTGCGTATTCTAGTACTGGACGCACAAGAGAGGTGTATGCTAAAAGCTTTATTTCATTTGAGCAGAGACAGACTCTTACGTCTGTCTCTGCTCAAATTTGCTATCCAGGTGTCCCGAAACCAATCTGATAGAGATTGCTTAGGCGTGGTAACTCTAGAGAAAAACGACAAAAAGGGACTGGCCAACACGAAGCGTCGAACTCAGCTTGAAGCCTAATTTTAAAATTAAAGAAAGACAACAAAAAATCAAATGTCTCCTCCCCCCCTCCCCAAAAAAAAGAATGTGGTGATACGAATTTTTAAGAAAATTATCGGCCACTTTGGCGTTCCCTCAGAGCACCATTAAAGCTGATTTTATGCTTCAAAATAAACAAAACAGAGGAGCATGCGCACAAAAAGAACACGCACACAAACGTGTGGAGTGCGCCACATCGGAAGTATAAAATACCAACGACATGTGGGCGATCGTACGTGTGTGACAAGATACCCCCCCGTGGAGAATCCCTTAGCGCGCTTGAACCAGCATTGTTCTATGTCTTAACCTAATATGTTTAGGGTCTACAAATGGGGGCATGATTATATCACACAAGCTCGCGCACACACTTACTCTATCTTAATTAAAAGCAGGATGCTCCACCATCACGGTGAGAACCCGGCCACCTGATTTGTGGATTCGCGTCAAGGGCTTCTGATGAAGCTGGCGCTTTTTAAGGCGGGTCAAAAGGGTGGGGTGCCGGTTGTAGGCATTTGACACGGGGGCTTCCGACATCGTGTGCTTTCGTGCACCACCCGATCGTACATAGGGCATCAACCTTCTGTAGAGCGGTCTCCTTCAGGGAACTTGGAAGTCCACTGTTCGTGTTCGTGTGATCATTTGCTGGACAAAAACCAAGATTCCGGGTAATAAGGAGGATGACTGTTGCATCGGTGCGTCGCCACTCGTTTCATCAATAAAGGAATTCAGATTCATTTGGGGTGAGGTATATTAAAGTTTGCATATGTTTTAGAGCGCAGCTTTTAGGCGCCCGTTTCCGGCTTGAGCGGCGTCGCCGTCGCCGTCGGCGTAACCGCGCTGTGCATGATGGGTAAATTTGCCCGCTAAATTTAGCGGAAAATTTTCCCTGCTAAATCTAGCGGAAAATTTTCCCCGCTAAATCTAGCGGAAAATTTTCCCCGCTAAATCTAGCGGAAAAATTTCCCCGCTAAATTTAGCGGTAAATTTTTCCCACTAAATTTAGCGGAAAATTTTCCCCGCTAAATTTAGCAGAAAATTTCCCCCGCTAAATCTAGCGGAAATTTTTCCCCGCTAAATCTAGCGGAAAATTTTCTCTCGCTAAATTTCGCGGAAAAGTTTCCCCGTTAAACCTAGCGGAAGAATTTTCCCCGCTAAATTTAGCGGAAAATTCCCCCCTCCTCGAGGTCACGTGACCCCCAGGGCACGTGACCCCCCTCCCTCCCCGAGGTCACGTGACCCTTCCCCCCCCCCCCCCCGTGCCTTCCCCTCCTCCTCCAAGAGCTGCGCGCTCTAATTCGGCGTTACAGGGAGTTGTAAACGGCTTTCATTTTTTTTTTCAAATAAAAATTGAGTTGCCAGTTTCGGTCCGAGTGTGCACATCTACTTATTTGTGCTAATTTCTTTTTGCCCCTTTAAACATAGGTTTTTGTACCTGACGTCACTTCCGGTTAGACTCGAATTTGAAACCAACATTGTCGTCTGATATCAGTGCTTTTATGCCATGTTGAAGGCATTCGGCGTCTTATTGTGGCAGCAGTAGTGCAATTGAGTCATAGAGCCCCCATTGTATAATCACATTTCAAGAATATTTCATTTTTCCTGATCAATCGCAAAAAGGTTCCTCATCTAACACAAGTGCGCTCCACAAACCCGTAGCTGAGGTACGAAGCTTTTCTGTCGAGATCATGGAGTCAACATAATCATCTAGAGCGAAAGGTCACATGCATTTGGCAGCGACGGAACGGCGAGGTATAGGCTCGGACATCGGCGGCCCCAGCTGGCGGTCCCGATGAACCCATTTCGCTTGCGACGCCTTAATATACACAAAGAAGCAGCAAAACATATATAAATTTTGTACCGTGTTTTTTTCTTTTTTACTTCGCAGAAGTACACCCGAATCGCGCGTTGACAAAATAAATAAAGTTGACAAGCGCTCGAGCAACTTGAACTTGTCGAGGCCAAACTAACAAGCCAATACCAGCCTATTCCAGCATGCTTCCAGTTTTAAGCCAATAGTATTGTAAGACTAACATTGACCATAATATGCCACTGTGTTCTTGCAATGTAGACGGGCCAATGGTAGTAACAGGCCAACATTGGCCATTATAAGCCCGTGTTTATCCAACGTTGGCAAGCCAATGGTATACAAAACAATCCCACAGTGCCCATTTTATGCCATTCACCAAAAAATATTGGAATGCCGATGGCACGGACAGGCCAACGTTGACCATATTATTCCAGTGTTCATCCAATGTTGGCGAGGCCAAGGGGTAATTAAAGGCCAACGTTGACCGGTTTTTGCCAGTATTCATCCAATACTCGCAAGCTAATGGAACTGTCAGGCCAAGATTGCCCTTTTATTCCAGTGTTCATCAAATATTCGAAAGCCAATAGAACTGTCAGGCAAACATTGCATATTTTCTGCCAGTGTTCATCCAATATTCGCAAGCCAATGGAACTGACAGACCAACGTTGCCCATTTTATGCTAGGGTTCATTTAATATTCGCGAGCCAATGGAACTGACAGGCTAACATTGCCGTGTTTTGCCCATGTTCATCCAATATTTGCAAGCCAATGAAACTGACAAGCCAAGATTGCCCGTATTATGCAATCTGCTTCCGATATTAGTTGGTCCCTGAATGAACTGGGCCATCACTGAAGGTTCTATGTAATGGCATAGGCAATATTGGGAGCAGATTGGTTCAAGTGGACCATCATTGGACCTTTTTGACAATGCTCTTCCAATATTGGCCCAACACGGTAGTGCTGCTCAGTATTATGCTCCCTCTCCACGTAAAAATAATGTTTTTCTCATACTCTTATTTGCCCTTATCATCCACGAAAACGTTAACAGAGTTTGCAATCTTCACGAAATATCAGAGTTTTCAATGGTCCCATGTAGACTTGGCTGCCCCCGGAACCATGCTCCTCCCATCGCCCTAGATGACCTCGGTGTCTTCGATCTTTGATTGCTTCTTAATAGCAAAATCGGTCGCGCATCGTCGTAATTTAAAAATTTCTTGCACATAGGTCAACAGCACGGATGGGGCGGTTGACATACTTGTAATTAAAAATACAGCAGGTCGCCGATGTCACCGGTAGACTTTTCCCTGATGTAGGTTAGTCCTTCACGCACAAGCTGTGGTGGAAGGAACACCAGCCTATCAAAAATCCACACAGCTTTTTAAAAAGGTCATCTATCTTGTAGTTGTCCAAAAGGTCCAACTCCTGTTCCTTCAAATCCTTTCTTAAAATTCGCAACTCAATGATTTGTATAATACAGTTTTGCTTATGTTTCCCTGTCACATCACCCTGAGATGATCCTTGATCTCAAATACGATTCCAACGCACAAAGACGGAAACAATTACATTTTCTTAGCCATTTACTTCAAATATTACCCTGTACCCCCAAAAACCCATTCATCAGTAATGAAGATAAATTCTGCCTAACCTTTATGTGCGCGTTTAGCGTGACACTAGGAACATTGGAAAAGCGAGGTCACCAAAGGCTGACTTCACTTCTTCCGGTCACTCTTTGGGTTATAAACTTCGATCAACGAAGTTTCTTCGGCGTGGCGCAAGGTGCTCCGGCACACCTTGAGTCAAACAAGCTTGATCTTCTCAGCTCCACTCAATATTGGTGACCTAAATTCTGGTACCAAATCGTTGCTTCCTCTGCCTGTTATGGCTTATCTGTCGACACGTTTGCATGGGATGGGGTACCAGTTCTCTTAAAAATGGTGCAATGTCCATCGCTTCCGCACTTTATCTCAGCATGTGCTTCGTATCTGGTAGCAAAAAACAAATAGCCTAGCTTTTGTCGGCGAGCTTTTGTCCGGTGAGCTTCTGTCCGGTGAGCTTTTGACCGGTTACCCAGTGAGTTGTGCAGAAATAGAAACTCAGTGCAACGTCAATTGCTTTCTCATAGAAACCGGGTTAATTAATCCTAATTTTTTTACCGGACATGCAATTTTTTTTTGCACGTATTTTAAGCATTTTTAATTGTACTTCTCCACCATGGCGAATCCGGGGCTTTCGTTTTATGACATACCACCCCGACTACGTAAATTTTCAGGATTTTCGTCAATAAAATTGATCCCTGAACGTTAAGCCCGGGGTCACACTGCTCATAAATCCAGCAAAGGACGGTCTGCAGACAGGATTCGAACGCGAGTCACCGCGAGGTCCGTGCTTCGAAGGCTCCAGGGCAATAAAGTCGGAGTGCACGGAGTGTGTAATATGTGTGATAGGCTTAGCTGCCCTCGTAGAAGTATTTTGAAATTTTGTTTGGCCACCTCGGCCACCACACATCAAGTGTACCCCGAATTTATTGGTGGGATCAGGGTAAGTTTATTTTTCTTCTTCTGTTGGCAGGGATGCAGAAAAACTTCGAGGTTTTGCCACTTCCCTTTGACTGTGAGGGCTGCCTTATGAAGACGGAAGTAGTAGTAAACGACGCAATGGAGCTCCTGACCTTGCCGCGTGAAGACACTGCGCCAGTCTGCCTAGAGGGGAGCCGAGAGGCTTCTATTGAAATTGGGCTTGTGCCCGCCCCCTATTGGGCAAGCACATAGAAGACAAAGATGTGAAGGCAATTTAGGAGCCCGTGTATTATAGACGCTTTCAGGCAGCTGTGCATGGGCGCCGCCATAACCGACCTTCAGTTTTTGTTTCCCTATATTCCGTTCGCTTCACTCATCATTACCACGGCAGGTCTGGTTGGTTCTTGCCACTTCAGGGACCACTGTGTCCTTCTCCGCAGCATAGGCCTCTGCGGGGGTTCGTAAACGCCTGCTTCACTGGCTCGCCATCTTGGAAAGACGAGAGAAGGTCGGCTATGGCGGCTCAATCTGGCTTGTGTTTAAAGCGTCTATAGCGAAGGCTAGAGCACGAGTTCGTAGCACTGGAAGAGGGTCCGGCTACACGAGAGCTTATGCAGCGGGTTTACGTTGTTTCGCTTTTCCAGACTACTCTGCCGTGATGATCGCTTTCTCGCTCGCTCGCTCGGCACTTAAAATATGTGTTTAAAAAAGAAAAAAAAAGAAAACTTTTTGCCTTTTTCACCGTGGTGAAGAAAGAGGAGCAGCAGAGCTAGTAGCTTCTGTTCTCGGCGGTGGCTTCTCAGGCGAGCGATCTGCTCTTCTTTGGCAAGGAAATCTGAAGCGCTCAACGCAACGCGGTGGTTGCGGACCCATTCGCGCTGCTGCGTACGTCGCCTCTCCTACCGCTCCCGGTCTTCTTTCGCCGAAAAAAGGCACGCAACCGACCCATCGTGAGTCCAAGCCGAAACTGATAAGAGCGTAGGGAAAGCAGCGCGCAGAACAGACGAGGACGAAGAAGAAACACACGTGACGTGCGCAGCGCTCGTCCCGTGTGTTCTTCTTCGACCTCGTCTGTTTCGCGCGCTGTTTCTACGATGGATTCCCACCAACTCGCCCAACTATCCATTCTTCTATGATAGCTGTAGAGTTCCTGTATAGGCTCCCTACGGGAGCCCGAGTTGCGCGTCTGTTTTCCACTAGCCACCGCGCCGCTATTCGCCGAGATCCGATCACGCGAGGAGCCGGATAAATGCCGCGCAGGAAAGTAGACGTTGCACGCGCCCCGGCGTACGTTCCCCGGCTCTTGAGCGCGCCGCCGCTATTCGCCGAATTCAGTCACGTGAGGAGCAGGGTCAACATGCCCTGCAGGAAAGACGGCGCTACGGAGATGAACGCGTCACATTTTGCCCCGTAGGAGAGCCTATACACGTTTGCAAGAAGGGCTCCTGTGCGCCGCCATTTTCGGCGATGCTGCCGCCGCCTAACGTTTCCGCCATGCTGGGGTGCGCCAGGGGCACGCCGTGGGCACATCACTCGGGGTGCGTGATGGCAAGATGGCGGCGTCTGCTGCGTCGCCGACGGCCTGGATTAGCGACACACTTACTGTTTCGGAACGCAGGGGAGGTATCCACTCAGATTCGTAGCATCAAATATTGTAGGACGGGTCATGTTTAAGGGTTGCAGAGCTCTGACTTTTTACGACCGCAGCCTCTGTTCCAGCATGTCGTGGAAGCAAGAGCTGCCGCGAGCGCAGCCATCGTTGATGCAATGGCCATGCGGCTCCTGGCGCTTTCTGATGAAAGCTTTGAGACTCTATGCTTCGTTTCACCTTATGTGCGAGTGAAGGCAAAGCTGGAAGCGCGAGCACGAAAGCTCCGTACGTTCCGGCTTCGCTCGAGCGCGCGAGCTGGGGAGAAACGCAAAAAGTGCTGGACTCGCGCTTCTAGCTCTGGCTTCGCTCGCAGATAAAGTGAAACGAAGTATAGATATTTTTCTAATTTTTCGATTTGTTGCTGGTTTACGTATTTTATTTAACTGTTTGTGCTTTTTTGCAGTCGAAGAGAACACCTGCATGTTTTATCAATATATATATTTTTAATTTATTCTTGCGCTCAGTGGTGTATGCTTCGGCAAGAGACGACAGGCAACATTGTTCGATAAGCAGCGAACGTCCTGGCTGGAGAGTAGGCCCGCCTGACCGCGGTGCGCGGTTCGAGGTTAAGACGGGATTCCACTTGCAAAGGTGTATACAAGAACTCTAGACAGCTGGAAAAGTTGCTGCCATCTATGAGGCGACTGCGGCAACCATACTGGTTGCCTGGTTGCCGCCGTCGCTTATAGATGGCGGTAGCTGTCCAGAGGTTCGTGTAGGTTTGTGTCGACATTTCTTTGGTACCGGACACGATCCTGGGAACCTAGCCCTTAACAGCTCCGCTGTAAAAGAGGCTTTTAGGTTACAATGGGAGAAATACATTTTTCTTCCACCATGCTCCACGTCAAACTTGTCAAACCAAATAGGTCTCCAAACAGAACAGAGCGAAAACAGGGCGCGTCAACTATCGGTTTTCATTTCCAACGAATTCTCGTTACGACGAAGGAACCACGCGTGCACTGATCGCTCTAATCCCCACCCCCGTTCTCGGCCCGTACGCCTTTCTTAGCCTTGCCACCGTGGCCGGCCTTCCCCCTTTTTGGGCCTCGACACCCCTCCCGGCCCTTTCGCAGTCGTCGGCCTCATCCCCCGCACTCGGCAGTTCCGATCGCTCGGCCCTAATTCACGCTCGGCCCTTCCACGAGGGTCGGCCAAGGGGTGGATGCTGCCGTTCTTTAGAGTCGCCCTGAAGAGCTTCTGAACGAAAGGTTTAAAGCGGATTACAATTTTTTTTTCCTTTTTTAAGATCGGACAGTGTTCTTTTTTTTCTTGCTTTTTACGGAGTTTCTGCCAACTTCTCTCACTCTCTTCCATCCTCTTTGTCACTATAAGATGCGAAATATACACCCCATGAGGTGATAGACTGTTCCTGAATCTGTCAGAAGCAGCTTGTAACCGCTGCCTGATTCCCTAATTCAGTTTCCCACGTGCGCTTTGTTTGTTTGTTTCTTGTTTGAGCATGGTGTTATCATGTAGTTGAGCAAACTAGGGTGCCTTCATGTGCGCTTTGGCTTAGGGTGGAGACATCTGTGCCATTTTGTCCCGCACTTTTATTTTTATTTTTTAATCAGAAGCGCGTGAAAGAGCGTGTTCCAGCACTCGTTTGTGGCGCTGACTGTGCAATGGCGACATTTCGTTTTCGTCGATGTCTTTGTATTTTACCCGTGTGCGCCCGATGCTGTCGGAATCGGGTGCTACAAAGGGTGGCATTGAGCTTAATTGATTGATTGATTTTTATTTGCACAGATCAGGCACGTAGACGGCAGCGTGCAAGGGGAAGCAGAGAGGTTAAAACCCTTCCGCCTGTGCGCCTGCTTGCCTGCCGCCATGTACATGAAGTCACAAAATGATTTACAGAAAAACCAAAATAAGATGACACAAGGAAATGAAATGATTACAATGAAGCTAAATACAGGGTGAGAAAGATGAAAGTTTGCGCCAGTTTAGATTAAAGCGCAGGTCACACCCACAACCGAGTAGGACGGAGAGAAACAAGACCGGCCCCCATTCCCCACGACGCCTTAGGACCAGCTCCGCAGCAGTGCATCCGGACCGAAGACGGCGCCAGGGTCTCAAAAACCGGTTTCGCGCCTCCCTCCGTCCCACTCCATTGCAAGTGTGTAAGCGGCGCCTAACCCCGGCTCGAAGACATTTGTCCCGCGAAGACTCTACAGAGAGCCTGGGACTCGTCATGCGCCTCGGGCAGAGGACTACGGGCAGCCAATGGCACGGTCAGAAGAGTCCCCGGTAGCCGCAGGCGACAGTGATTCGCTGTGTCGCAGAGTCGTGCCACGGAGTGGTTGGGGCTGCCCGGTCCTTTTTCTGGCACGTACGACGGCGGACAATCTGCAGCCAGGAAGTGACCCGTCGAGCAGATGGCACAGCACCACGCTAAACAGAAGGACATTGAGGCACCCTGGAGCAAACCCTCTGAAGCGCAGTTTAAGAAACTACGGCCAAAAGGAAGTCTGCAGAGATCAAAACCCGGCGGAACTGCCTACTAATATCGCTTGTTCATCCAGGTAAGTGAAAACATCTAAGTTTGTTTTCTTCGAATTTTTAGAAAAGTCACATGTACAGCCAAGACTACCTATATCTTTTAGTGACCAGGTTCAAATCATAGCCGATGTGCCTGTAATTTCGGGAATAAAAATGCGGCCTGAGAGTGACATCTCCGTTGCACGCGAAAAGGTCCAGAAAGTATTCCTATAAATTAGAGTAAACATGGATTGAAGCCGAGCTCCACTGTCGCCAAACTCGTGTTCAATTCCTGCTTCGGGGCACAACAAACAAACAAATTAGTCGTTAGTTTTTATACAGTAGGAGTTTAGTCTGCCAGAACATGGCGACATTGTTACCCCTTAGATAAGCAATTTAGCCAGTGCGGTACAACCGCTAGCCTGGGGTCTTTAACGTGCACCACGCAGTAGTGATACACGACCGCACGCCGGTACGATGCTCATCCTGCTTCGGGGCACACTCGGTGACAAATTGCGTCGGCATAGTCGTTGTGCAACGCGCATATGACGGCACCCTAGTGATTAGGTTTCGTAACAAATAAACAGGCTTTGACGATGGCTGAGTGCTGCTCCTACGGATTCATCTAAACACTTAAATTCAAAATTTTTGTGACTGTCCAAATGGCGGATATATTTATTTACATTGGAATATCACAATGTATGTTTCAATTGCTGTAGTTTTATATCAAAATATATTATTACAAACGTGTCATTTTCCCAAAATGTCTATGTAATGCTGTAGGAAGTCTCTCCACGCACCCTTTTGCTTTTTCAAGAGGCGTTCTATACGTCGTCTCATCCTGAAATGAACTGGCTTGAATGTTTCTTTGGTTTCATTTCCTATTTTTATCTGACCGATATTATTTTTTATTGCTTCAAAGTTCCTCTATTCTGGTCTGCGCGCAATATTTCTTGCATATATGTTTGTGAATGCTGCGCGAGCGTTTGTTGAGGAAGAGTGCTCGTACAGCTAACCTTTCGCTAAAGTTATCCATGACGCGAAAAGCGCAGCGCGAGTGTAGTTACACGCGCCGCATGGATGATGTTAGCGTTTGCAGCATTAGCTTTTGAAATTAAAAACTATAGAACTAAATGGCACTTCGTGGGTGCGTTGCTCAATTGCATTTTTGTGTGTTTTAATTCAAAACTTCAATGCAGATAAGGCGAGCGCGCACGGCGCGTGTGACCATACACTCATGCTGTACGCTTTGAGGCATGAATCGTTTAGCGAAACTAAATGTTTCTACTAATTTCTATAAGTCTAATAAATTCCTATAGTGAGCGCACTGAATACTTCTCCTTCACGTTCACTTCCCCTCGCGGTGAATCCGCTCCCCAAAGCGTGGATGTATTGCTCGGAGCGAGGTCAATATGCGTATGTACGTAAAATATTAATTTTGGGTAATGCAGTTTGTGATAGTACGAACATTTAATGAATAAACACAGAAAAAAGGAAATAGCGTGATGACACAATCATGGAGGTTAGATGATTTTAAAAGTTCCAAAGATATCCATGTGCTTATAACTTATAAATCAGTCATTGCGCGCCTTCGCGGGAATGCAAAGACGTATTTGTTTTTTTTAGAGGAGAACCTGAAGAGATCGTTTGGGGGGGGGAGGAAGGCGGGGGGCGCGCTTTATGCGAGTCCCCCCGGGCCGCCTCTGACACTGAACTCCGCGTACGCCTGAGCGCTGGTGCATCAGAGGCTGGGGCCGCGGCACCCGACTCGGATGCCCCTGGGCTCCCAACCTCGCAACTCTGCGAGGCACTCTGCAATGAATTGCAGAACGATAGAAGAGCACGCGCAGCATTTAACGGCTTTCTTAAAAACTGCACAAATTCGACGGGTTTTTATGTTTTGGTTTGCTGTCGGAGCTCATCTCGACCCCGACGGTACCAAGCCCGTTGAGAAATAGTGCAACCAACTCTGCTGCGTGTCCTCGCGTGACGCAGCGTTGGCTGGTTGCACAATTTCTCCACGGGGCGCAGTGCCATCGGGGCGAATGGCCCGATAGCAAACTGAAACTTTACAACTACACGGGGGCGGTGCCGTCGAATTAGTCCGGCTTTTCAAGAACACCGTAAAATGCTTCCCGTGTCCTCTATCGTTCTGAAATTTGTTGATTTAGTGTTTTTCGATAATGCTGAGCAATTTTCTAATTGAACCCATGCCCCTAAACACAATATTAAAAGCGTTAATTATTACGCAAAAAGAATTAACAGCTTAATTACCGCCCTTTAATAATTTTCCTAAATAGGCCCCTGGCCCACGACCAAAACGACACAGGCTTTTTTTTTGTTGCGACGCGTAGCTTTCGCAATATGCGAATTTGTCCAGCTTTCGTGAAACAGCCCATACACCAACTCATGTTTACAAACAAACCGGAGCGCCCCTAGCGGACGCCACCGGCGCCGCGCATGCGCGGTGGATGGTGGGCAAGAAGCCCGCCGTCGCCCATAAACAAACCATTGAATTGCGTTGTTGTCGGCGTCGGTGGGAGTCCCCGTGCTCTTTTTCGCGTTGGAATTGTTGATTCTACGTCCTCCTAACAATGTCTGACTACTTGAGCGGCTTCAGCAAAATTAACGAGGCAAAACTTTGCGTGAATAATGTGACGTGCGGCGATTCATTTCACGTGGACGCCGCAGAATGGGCGCTAAAGCCTGACTCCCACGATGAGATTCTGCTCGCTATTTTCAGTCGCGACGTCGCTCGGGCTGCAAAAGCGTGGACCGTAGCTGAGATGGTGGACGTCGATACTGAAAACCGCAAGTAGAATCGGGCATTACAAGTCGGTGATGGCCACTGGTAACAATGATTAACATCTTCTTGCATCTACTGTTTACACTTAGCCTACTTACCCCAACCAACCTTCAAAAGTGTTTTGAGGCCTGCACTTAGTTCTTATCGCAATTACCGGGTCAACGTTTGGTTTACGGGACGCTGTCGTTTCAACGAGCTGACGACAAAAAGCAGACAAGTTTGAAAGAGCAGACGAGAGTTCGAACGCATGCGCAATGGAGTGCGGGCGAGAAGCGCCGCGTCCCGCGTCAACAAACCATTGGAATGTCACGTTGTCGGCGTCTGTGTGAGTCTGCATACTCTTTTTCGCGTTGGAATTGTCGATTCTACGTCCTCATAGCAATGTCTTACCACTTTAATCGCCTGAGCGAAATTATTAAGGCTCGTTACGCCGCTAAACTTTGCGTAAATAATTTGACGTGCGGCGATTCATTCGCATGAACGCCGCAGAATGGACGCCAAAACCATGATGAGATTGTTCTAGCTATTTTCGGTGGCGACGTCGCTCGTGCTGCAGAAGTGTAGAAGGTAGCGGCGATGATCGACGTCGATACTGAAAATCGGAAGCGGGAACAGACCAAGCGTAACAAGTCGGTGATGGCCACTGGTACCAATGATCAACATCTTGTATCTACTGTTTACACCGAGCCTACTTAAGTCTTTTGAGGCCTGCAATTACTTCTTATTGCAATCACCCGGTCAAAGTTTGGTCTACGGGCCTTTTGTTTGAACGAGCAGACGACAAAAAGCAGACAAGTTTGAAAGAGCAGACGAAAGTTCGAACGATCAGGCGGCCGTGTGAATTCGAAGACGCACTGAACCCGCGGGTGGTCCGGACAACTTGGCGGTTTTCTCTCGTTCATGTTGGAACAAAGCAAATACATCTGGCGACCACAAAGTGTTGCCCGCACAAGCAATCGCAGTTCGACAGCGTCTGGTTTGCCCTTTTCACGGCTACTATCCACGTTCTCGGACGAACGGAGGGGGCAGAAACACATGAAAACTGATCTTCAAACCTTTCCAGACTCTCTTGGTACAGCCCCCGTCGCAGCATTTTGACGAGAAGGCAGGCTTTTTGTCTGGTTTCTTCCAAAGGAACACAGGAATGCATGTCTCGCACGGCGACTTCTGCCCACCACCCCAGACCGGAAGTGCGACCGACGCGCCACCACCGCGGCGTGACGTAGGAGAGTTGAGTTCGTGTATATATTTAAACTTGAGGAAGAAAACGTGAAGGGACGGGAAAATACAAACTTCCAACTCGCAACAACATTCATTGACACCACGAGTTTGCTTATATACAGGAAAAGGAAGGGGATGAAAAAAGGTGGAAAGGAGGGACCACTATGCCGTCAAGGGTACATCACTGTCGGGAACATGGGGGGGGGGGGGGAGAGAAAGCTCTGAACTAAGAAATATTATCTCTCTTTCCCCGAAAGGGCAATGGAGGAGGTACCGATGTTGTCCTTAGATCGACACATGGCGAAGGCTTCTAATATTTCCCGGCCTTACCTCGAGGGTGACCCCCGATTCTTGTAGTAGAGGGAAGGACGGCCGAGCAGGAAGCACAGTGACCCTATTTTTTAATAATATCAAGCGAACGTCGACCGCCGGGACGGCCAGCGCCGTGCCGCGGAGGCGTGCGGCGAAACGCGAGAGATTAAGCGCGTGCGCAGAAAGCCCTCTCTGGTGGGAGCGTCGTCTGCTAGGTTATTCCGTTGATCGCACACAGCTTCTGCTCCGTAGCAAAGGAGGGCAGGGCGCTAGCAGTGTCGAGAGTGTGTCGCCGATAGGCCCCTCCTCTTGGAATGCGTTCACACGCATATTGACGGTAGCCTGTATAACCCCGACTGTTGTTGCTGTATCCGCTTGCGTCATGCCGCCCATCGACATTCTCACAACACGTTCGCCGTGTTTCTATAGGCACTCGAGGAGGCATAAAAATGTGCGCGCGCCCGCTGGTGAACGAAAATCGTGACTACCCGGCTACATAGGCTAGATGATGTCAGCAACAACGCAGTTCATAATACAAAACACCAAGCGGAAATTTTGTCTATAGTCCGTTTTACTTTGCGTTGTACCGCAGCCGACGTTACGAGCCATCTTGGCCAGTCCGTCACTAAAAGTGTGTCACGTGGCCTTCCCGTTGGGTACAACTGCACGTGAAAGCACGATGTTACGCGGCAGGTTAAAGCACTGGATTGGTTTGATCGCTCGTAGCATTGTTTGCGGTATATAGTTTAATGCATCGTTACATTTAGTATGTCGCGTCACCGTATTTTTCATTTTTGTTGGTGTTCACAAAAGTAAACGCAAATATGAAATAAAAAAGTAAATTAAACTCGAGATGACGCGCGGTTTTAAGCCACGCCTGAGCAGTATCGAAATAAAGAGAAAATAAAAGCAAGCGCTGTTCAGATCTTTGCTTAGAGGCGGTTAGCTATGCCAGCAGATAATGAACAGAGGCTCTGTGCGGCCAACGGAATAGCCTATAGTCCGTTTCCACCTTATGTTGTACCGCAGAGAAGGCTAGAAGCGCTATCTCATAGTGGTGGGAGCTGCTCTTAACGCACGAGAGCTTCTGCCGCCGAGATGTGCCCTGGAGCAAGGAGCTCGCGCTTGTAGCCTTTCCTGCGGTACTATCATAAGGTGAAACAGAGTGTGGTATTAGCGGCGAGATGTTTCGGTGGCGCCCTCGTATATGTTACCTTTCGTGACGTCATTACCTTGCGAAGAACAAGTTCGATGGTGTTTGTAATTAGCATGGCGGAAGCTTGAAAACATAGCGTTCTTGAACCAACCCTGTCAACACCGTCAAAACTGAAGTCCTCACGTTCCTCTTATTTCCGTCCACGAGAAATCCTTTGTTGACGTCATAGTCAGCATTCGGCCAATGGTGGAAGGCCGACCACCGCGACGCTTTCGATCGCGCACGTCGCCAATAGCAGACGACGCTCGCAGCATAAAAAGCTTTGTGCGCACGCGGCTAATCTCTCTAGTGAAGCCGCATTTCTCCGCGGCACGGCGCTGGCTGTCCCAGCGGTCGACGCTCGCGGGATATTATTAAAAAAATTGGGCCACTGTACATTCTGATGCGTGTTTGGTGATCGGGTGATGAATAACATCTGAACCGTTGGAGACCGCTTTATTAACCTCGTTCGCGTGCTCTCCCAGGCGGTCGTTTAAGCAGCGTCCCGTTTGGCCGATGTATCGGGCACCACAGGACATAGGAATTGAGTAAACACCCTCTTTGCGGCAAGGAACGTAACAGGTTTCGTGGTCCTTTTGGCAAGGGGGCGCCGGTCCGGGGCTGTTTACTTTTTGCCAATAGATGCCAATTTAAACTTACACGAGAAAACCACGTTGGTGTTGAAGCCCTGCGCTATTGATTTCAGTCGATGCGAAATGTTATGAATGTAGGGGATGCACGCGACGCGGGACTTTGGAGGCGGCTTTTTGGATTGAGGCCCTGTGACAAGTCTTTTGATGGTAAGCTCGATCAAGTCGTTTGGGTAACCTGCCTTGTGAAGTCGGCCTATTTGATCGGACAGACTAGTTGCGGAAAGGTGATGACACGACTTGAATTTGGCAGCAGCATTAAGGTTTCGAGACAATACCAGTTTTTACGTTTTTGAGTGCGAGCTGCTGACAGAGCACGCGAACGATGTTAAAAAAGCAGTCTCTAACGGTTCAGAGTTTATTCATCACCCGATCGCCAAACACGCATCGGAATGTACTTCCTGCTCGGCCGTCCTTCCCTCTACTACGAGAATCGGGGGTCACACCTCGAAGTATGGTCGGGAGATACTAGAAGCCTTCGGCATGTGGCGATCCAAGGACAACATCGATTCCCCTCCATTGCCCTTTCGGGGAAAGAGCTAAGATTTCTTAGTTCAGAGCTTTCTCCCATACCACGTTCCCGACAGCGACGTACCCTTGAGGGCATAGTGATCCTCCTTTCCACCTTCTTCCCCCCTTCCTTCTCCTGTATATAAGCAAACTCCTGGTGTCAATAAATGTTGTTGCCAGGTGGAAGTTTGTGTTTGTCCATCCCTTCTCGGTATCTTCCTCAAGTTTAATTATCCCTACCAACCCGCTCCTTCTGTCCTTACCCTATATATATATATATATATATATATAAATTTCCCTTGCACATAAAATTTATCTGGTTAAAAAGTACTATGAGTTGTGGGGTTATTTCTCACACATTGACCTTCCACAAGGATTCACGTGACCCTTTGAATGAACTTGTAGGCACCATCTGAAGGAACTCTTGTTGCATTTCCTTCGTGTTTCATCAATTTTCAACCCAAATATTTCCCAGTAAAGATATCTTCACTGGGACTAACATTTATTTTAGGGGAATATTTATTCTGAGTAGAGGTAAGCTTAACACCACCCAAAGGTTGCTCTTTAGAGGGTTAACATAGTGTGTCCCAAAAGGGTATATACAACCGTATTCTTTGGAGTTGAGCAATTCTTGCAACGGAGTGACTGTAACTCTGAAAAAGAGTGAAATTTACTAGTGATAAGAAAGTGATATTAATTCACTCCTCCCCTCCGGCAGAGCCCCTTCGACACTCACAATATAGTACATATAATCATATTTTTTTTAAAGATAATGCAACCTTCACAACAGAGTTGAAAGTAACTCTCCTCAAAAGTGAATTAGCCTCTTGATATTAGAGAGTTACTTCAACACTTTTAAAGTCCCTGTCACACTGAGGCAACACGACGTCAACAGCAGCACAACACGTTGTCCAACTGTCGGGCAACTTGTTGCTTGATCCCCTTGTCTCCGACAACCCTGTCACATCGAGGTAACAGCAGCTCAGCATAGACGATAAAGAAAATGTTGGCGTGGTATGACAACTTTTGGCAAACAAAACAGCCGCAAACTGTGTTGGACAACGCGTGTTGCCCTGATTGTTGGCTGACCAAATTTCGGGCCGGCAACATGACAACACAGATGGCTTCGTTGGCGAGGGCTCGTTCGCTGTCAATATCTTTTTTAAGAGCTTACTAAAAAAAAAAAAAAGGCTTGGAAAGCGTTAGTTAGAAATAATTAAGTCTGGCGTCGAGCTCAAATAAAATGGAAGGCTTACTGACCCGCTGATAAAGAATAATAAAAATAATCCAGAAAAAAAAATCCAGGATAAAAAAAAAAAGATCGAAGAACTAAAACGGTCGCTCTAATCATGAGTGGTGATGCTTGGAAGTTGGAAACAGCCATTACCAGACACCTGAACTGATTCGAAAATCTCCAGGACGCTTTGGGGAATTAAGCAATCACATACAATAGCAGGAGGTAGACAAAAAAACAGCTTTGAAAAATATTGATTCCACCGATTGTTATGAAGGCCGATTGTGTCGGTGTTGCATTTTTAAGGACTGTGAGTTCAGATCAACACCACGCTTCAAAACACGCTTTGGGGTACTGCCGCTGCTAACTCCGTTTTACAGTAGAAATAGAAATTGCTTAAAAGAATAAACCGGCAGAAGCACTTCGTACGACTGCGTAAATTCTGAACATATATCAGCGGTCTCACTTTCCCCATTTAGGGCTATCTGCTTTGCCAGCCAATGAAAAACATTTTGATAAAATAAAGGGTGAAATGATACGCCCCTGTCAAGTTTTCTCATCGCAGTCAGTGGTTGATGTCGTCCCGTTTTAATTTCCGGCCCTTCGGACGTACAAGCACTTTGTAGAGTCCCATTCCCAGTGACGCCGCGCCGTACACGAACGAATGTATATATATAAACATTTAAGATGGCGGAGTGTTCCTCGTGAAGGAACCGTCGTCAGCGCGATGTAACAGGGTGGTCGGACAACAAATCGGCCAACTACCGTTGCCGGGTGGCGGCAACATGTTGCCCGACCCATAGAGATTATTACAATAAACGCTAGAGGCTCAGCTGGCGCTAGTGTGCTGTTGCATTTTGAAGCAGACAGCAAGCAGTCTAAATTTGACTTCCGGTAATGTATTCCTATGGGAAAAACCGAGTGCATTTTCTCTCTGCGCTCGATTATAAGAGCAAATATCACGAATAACTTGTACGTACTAGGCACATTGGAACATTTCTCAGTCACGCAGACGAAATAAATGGTCAGTTACGGCGTTTTTCTTTCAAATTCATCGGATTAAAAACGGCGCTAAAACGGCTTCGTACGTGTATTTTTGTGCACTGTCGGACACTGTTAGCGCGAGCACGGCGTCGACGCTTTCCAACATGGGGGATATACGTGCCAAACGAACGAAGGGCATGTAGAAAACCGAGAGGGACGGCAAGAACTACGCAGTAACACTGGATAAGTAACTCCTTGTGCTTGCAGACGATCGAAATAAATTGAAAGTCACGTAATATAGTCAGATTTGCAATAAATAAGTACTGCGAAGATGCTTGTTCTGGGTTCAAATGGTTCAAAGCCTCACCCGCACGCTCCAAATCTTTGCAAATAAGGGGAGCCAGAGAGCAGGTGCCCGATAAAAACTGCCCGACATGGGAAATAATAAAAAGACATACCTTTCGTAGCTCACGTGCTTTATTTTTTGCGTTCGAATGTTTCTTTAACCGATCGTAAGATGCGCACGACGGAGTCATTTTCATCCAATGACAGGACGGGCATATTAGCAATATATAAGCACCACCGAAATGCTAGCGAACCTGAACACACACTACATTCCTTTCGATCGTTAGTTTGCTTAGAACCGTCGCTCGTTTTCACATACCTTCCTTGAAACAGGGGTTTGGGCCTGAAATAGAGCGAAGTTTAACATCGCTCAGTGGTAAAGAAAAATGCTGTAACTAAAGCAATTACACTTTCACAATGCCAATAAAGGTACATACTATCCGTTACAACTGATATGACAAAGGTTATTCATGTTATTTTCCGGCGAAGAGACAAAATTCCCACGCGTTTTCCCATAGGAATACACAGGGAGGCTGGAAATGTAGACTGCATGCTGTCTGCTTCAATTTGCAACCGGAAGTCCCGTAGACACTAGCGCCAGCTGAGCCTCTAGCGTTTATTGCAATAACTCTATGGCCCGACCGTTGCCGGGTGGCGGCAACATGTTGCCCGACCGTTGTTGTTTTTTTCCGCGATTTGACAGGGTCGCCGGCAACACGATTTCGTCGTGTTGCCGGATAGAGTTGTGCAACTGCTGCCTCGGTATGACAGGGCCTAAAGGATCGTCCTAGTTACACTACAGCAGAGTTGTCGTGACTCTCAGTTCAGGGTATTCGCAACTCCAACGACCTATAAGTGGAAAAGCGGTAGTTCCAAGATGGCGGAAGAGACGGGGATAGATTTTCCATGGTTTCCCGTGCCCCTGCTCGCTGACGCTGGTCAGTGCTCTAAAAAATGATTTATTTCTCTGCAAACGCAAATTGGTTAGGGCAGGATCATATTACAGGTGACGGAGATGTTGATGCGCGTTAGCAAAATGAGCATGCTGATTTTTAAAACTTGCAAAAACCTCAACTTGCGAAGCTTTGTGATGGGCGAGCGCGTTTTACGCACCGGCCACGTCACTGTTTATGGCAGAATATTTTTGTGGGTAATGAAGATATCTTGTTTAGACTTTGCCTGGCCAATAGTGCTCTAAAAAGTGAGCAGTGCACGTTGACCGTCAAGCTCCGGAACTGCAGCGTTCACAGTATTGATGTCTTCGTGTCAAAGGCTCGCAACTCGCTGCTCACCGTCTCGGTTTTAGTGTATTGCAACACGTGATAAAACTGCTCTGTGGTTATTTATAGGAAGTTTTTTACCGCAGGCTACCGTGCGGTGTATTATTACAATCGGAGCGCCCGCGCTGCGCCTTTGAAGCACAATTTTCAGCGCGTGCCAGGAGCGTTGCCGTGCTCACGATAGCCGACGGTAGCCTGCGGTAACGCTATTCTAAAACTGCCTATTATCATAATCGGTGTGTTTAGGGGTTTTATTTATTGCACTACCAAAAATGCATATTTTAATATAACACGCATTTTTTTTCTACCGTGCTATTCGCAACGTTGCGGTCCCTCTCGCCAAAACTGCCCGTTCTAAGCTCTCGTCACGAACGGCTGGCTAACTGCAGACGCGCTTAAAATGCTTCGGGCATTTCTTTATTTACTTTGTAAAAACCTGAAAGCAAGTACGCTAATTCTATGTTTTAAGAGTGCTTGGAATAAATCGTCATGTTCCTACGGCCTTAAGACCAAACCCATTCCCGACGTGTCTTGTCCGAGATATCGTTGCAGGAGCAGTTCTCTCCTACTTCGGGCAAAAAATTGACTTTTCGTAGACCGTACGCTATAGCTCTACATTTTAAATGGGAGCGTTTGCCGTCACGTTCAGCACAGACTGAGCTGGCGACCATGCACAAGACGAGAAATCTGCATGCGAAATACGAAAAGTCCCTAATGAAATTAGACAACCAGGTCCTTCGTGCTACGCTGTTGCGAGGAGGAGCAGAAGAATTCCTATTTTAACGCGCTCACTTTTTTCGTTAAAACGGCTTCACGCATCAAGGCCGACAGCTCCTGCCACCTTTTCCGCGCAGCCGCGCCGCTGCCGTCCCCGTTCCTCGAGTTCTCCGCTCGTCCGCGGGAGGGCGAGCGGCGGGCTGGAGTTGCGAATACACAACACCACCATGTAGGGTTTGATGCTGCTCTACCAAGTGTTAAATTTACACTTCTTTTTATAGGGTAACGGTTACTCTAGAGAAAAGTAATGGCATTATTCTGCAGTTACTCTTCTTTTCAAAAGTAGCTTTAACCCCCAAAAAGAGTAAATTCTCAGACGACTTGCTTACGCTCCAAACAAAAGTTAAAATCACGCCTTTTTTTTTAGAGTGTACCATTTGCGTCATTTTGACTAACGTGCGCTTACACTTGTGTATTCGCGAACGCATCCGCGAAGGCAAAGAATGCATTTGGGAGCCGGGTAGTGAAGTCAACTCGTCATTGGTGGGAAGTCTGGACATCGCTGTTGCGGAGTTCCCACTCGGGAATTGGAATGATTCCGGAATAATTGGGCATTTTCAAGACCCCGGAATGGAATGAGAATGGAATGGCGGCAGCACAGGGAGGAATGGAATGGGAAGGGAATTAGATGCATTTCACCGGAATGGAGTGGGAATAGAATCGGCTCAGTTCTTATGCGAGCTGTGTCACTTAACCTCTAGGGCCTACGGGCTTAGGGCGCAATTCGCTAGCGCACGGTAAGTGGCTCTTGAAACAGCATGATTGCACTGCAGGTGACTGAAAGAGGGATTGCCTCACAGGCTTATCCTCCTTCGAGGATGAAAATGGCGCGCCCTCAGTGAAGCAAACATTCTGAATAGTGCTGGAACCCCGTTGGCCCAATGTTGGCAAAAAACGGTTATGGTTCCAATATTTGTCTGACGTTGGCAGTTTCGAAAACGCCACCCGATCCAATGGTGGTCCAACATTGGTGCCAATGTTGGACCACTGGTTTGCCAACGTTCTAGCCCACGTTGGACCAACGTGGTTTGCGCTTTTATGCAATATTGGCATAGAGGTTTCACCGTTGGCTGAACCCACATTGGAATGTAGCACCTTACACGGTGGTTCTTCCAACAATGGCTTAAATATTGGCTATTCCGATATTGTCATCCAGTCTAATACACTGGCTATTTTTTGCATTCATTGTCTATACCATTATTGGATGCCATTTTTCAGCCAGTGTTCTAACCAGCGTCACAAAAACAGTGCAGAGAACCAGGCAAGTCCCTTGCCCTTTTTTCTCGAGCACAATTTTCTTTCTGATACTAAAATCTAATAAATTCAGCAATTTTACGATATTTGGCCATTTTAGAAATCAATAAAGCATGCAAATGAATAGTTAATAACGTTTGACAGTTCATAATTTATTTAGATCGAATAAAAATATTTAAAAAGTTGTGCAACCAGGGGAGCTTAGGCAGACTCGGTGGCAGGGTCGGCGGCAGGCTCGGTAGTGAACAGGGCAGAGGGCTGGGCAAAGGGCTGGGCAAAGGGCTGGGCAAAAGGCTGGGCATAGGGATTCCACGCAGGGGCCTGGCCACAGGATTCTGTAAGAGACAGGAGCGGAGGTTTAGACTCAGGTGAAGGGTTTCAGAGGCTCTCAGTTCTCTCTTACGCTTGTCAATTATGAATATCAAATTAAAACACACACACACATATATATATATATATATATATATATATATATATATATATATATATATATATATATATATAATTTCATGCGGCGGCTACCAATTCATTGGAGTCTTCTTGGCGTAATAAAACGTGAGCCGCGCTTTCTTGCGGGTGGTGGCGCGAAGCCCGTTAAATATTTGCGACGGTGTCGTCTGCAGCTCAGTTTCGACTAAAAACACGGTAGCAACGACAGGGAGGCAGATCCTCAATAATGAAACAGATCGGCATATTTCACGAGTGCAGGACGAATTGGCGTCGGCGAGGAGGCCTCGCTTCTATATTTTGTTTCGCTTTACGATGCCCGGCGAAAAACGCTACGAGCCACAGGAGCCAATTCGTAGCTCGGAGGGCGTCACGTGTCCTTCCGGTGGGTGAAGTGACGCGGGGAGCGTGAAGTTACGAGACAAGCTATTAACCATGGATTAGCTCTTGTAGGTAGTAGACTGTATCGTAGTTAAACGGAATATATTAGAGCGCAGCTCTTAGGCGCCCGTTTCCGGCTTGAGTGGCGTCGCCGTCGGCGTAACCGCGCGGTGCATGATGGGTAAATTTCCCTGCTAAATTTAGCGGAAAATTTTCCCCACTAAATCTAGCGGAAAAGTTTCCCCGCTAAATCTAGCGGGGTAATTCCCCCCCTCCTCGAGGTCACGTGACCCCCAGGCCTCGTGACCCCCCCCCCCGTGCCTTCCCCTCCTCCTCAAGAGCTGCGCTCTAATTCGGCGTTACAGGGAGTTGTAAACGGCTTTCACTTTTTTTAACTAAAGAGCTATTCTCTTCTGTGTGGGTGTTTTCTTTTCTTGCTGCTAAGCAGTATTCCTCAAAGAGAAGCGAACAGAAACATCAAAATAAAAACGAAAAGTTGACGGCTGTCCTCACGTTTGCTCCGCTGTGGCGAAATCTGAGAAAGCCAAGAGGTGAAGCCGCGACCAGTCACGTGTCCTGGACGCTGCTTAAAGAATGCCTTTTGTGTGTGCGTTTTCTAGAAACCGTAAGTCACCCGTTATATTTTTTTGTCATTTTTTCTTTCGTTTTAATCGTCTTACGATTGGCCTTCGCAGCCTTTCTCTTCAACGGAGTCGTTCGAGCAAGTTTGCTCGGGCGTTCGGCGTGGGGAGTTTGCCGTTTCGATCTGTGCAAGCATCGTACCGGCGTGAGCCCATAAAGACCCCAGTCTAGTAGGCGTACTTCGCTAAATAAATTTTTCATCTACAGCGGGTAACAATGCGGCCATACTCTTGCAGACTAAACTGCTCCTGTCTCAACAACTAGCGACTAATTAGTTTTTTGTGGGTTGTTTGCGAGTACACGTTGCGTACTCTCGTCACAGTGTCACTGTGCGAGCCTCATTAGCTTCAGATATGAGTACTGTACTTTGGTAGTTTCCAAGCACCTATATAACCACGTACTTTGTGTTAGAACGGTGTTTGTATTCAAAATTTAAGATCACAAAACGAGATTAAGCAGACATTTTAATCGCTCTCCTCGTTTCTGCAGCATGGCTTCTCATTATTTGTTTATGCATTTGACGCCATGTTGAGCTCACCTTTTCTTGAAAACGACGTGAAGTTGTGGATAACTTTTTTAAGAACCGGTTTGAACTGTTTGGCTCTTGGTGGATCATTTAACCGAACCGTTATTTCAAAAGCATTCGTCAACCAGAACCGAACCTGAATAAAATGCGTAGTTACTTAATTACGATCTCCCGGACAGGAATATTGACCGGTTCGACTCCTGCTTTTAACTTTGCCCATCTTTTATAGTGTTTTCGTAGAAACCAAGTAAAGTATTGTAATGAATATGTACAGAAATTGTAAAAATCGTACAACGTAAAAGTTTTCGTTCTAAGGCAGGCTCTATAATATATTTATATATTTATTTATTTATTTATTGCGTGCCCAAAAACACCATAATGGTTTTGACATTGGTGCACAGAAGTCAGATTCCTATGAAACATGCAAACATATGGAAACCACAATAGTCATATTAGAACAGTCAGCATAATAAAACAGTCGTAACAAAGTACATAAAATACACATCAGGTGTTAAAGGTAAAATAAGGCATGAAAAAAAATCGTGCTGGACAAGGAGGTTGCATGATGTCTGAATACGATAGATTGGTGACTCCTTTAATCGCATGTCGGGGTAGAACATGTCGCACTGTCGCGTGACTTTCGTTGGCACACGTAACTTTATGCTGCCCAAAAGGTCAGGTACGTCAATTACACCCTGGATAAGCTTTTGTAGAAAAGCCGCATCTCGGCAATGCCTTCGGTCATCCAAAGTGCTGAGATTCAAAATCTTAAGCAGAGAATGGTGGTCGAAGTAAAGTCTCCTGTGGAAGTATCGATCATAGACTATGCGAACCAAACGCCTTTGCACCGCTTCAATACGTCTACATTCAGTCTCCGTTAAATGGTTCCACACGACAGAAGCGAATTCGAGCCTGGGCCTGACCAGAGCACAAAATAAACGTAATATGGCCTCAGGTGCTTGGAAGTGCCGAGTCAAACGGGAGATCATACCAAGCATTTTGAACCCGGTACCACAAATAGTAGTTACATGAGAACTGAACGTAAGTTTGCAATCGACTAACACCCCGAGGTCCCTGATCATATCAGTTCGAGTAATAATACAGTTTCCCAACGTGTACTTAAAATGTAAGGGATTTTTACGTCTAGTTAGCGAGATGACTTTAGTTTTGTTTATATTCAAAGGCAAACGGTTGGATGAGCACCATTGCAAAATACTCAAAACATCAGACTGTAACGCATCACAATCTTTTTCAGAACAAATACTTGAGAATAACTTAATGTCATCGGCAAATAAAAGCACTTTAGCAAACTTTACACAATTTAAAATATCATTTATAAATACCAGGAACAACAGTGGCCCCAACACTGACCCCTGGGGTACGCCTGAAGTTGGGAAAAACGGATTAGATAACACAGTATCAACTCGAACAAAATTTTTCCTCGATGACAAGTAACTATAAACCCATTCACAAAGTTTAGGGGCGAAACCATATTGTTTCAATTTATGTACAAGCAAAGCATGGTCAACCTTGTCGAAAGCCTTTGTAAGATCGAAATATACCGAGTCAACCTGCCCTCGGTTTGAAACGACCGGGGCTGCGTAGTGTAGAAAAGTACAAAGGTTAGTTTCGACAGAGCGTCCTTTAATAAAACCATGTTGTTGCAGCGTCAGATACTTAGATAAATGAGAGAAAAGACATTCTTGCATAATGGTTTCAAATACTTTAGCAAAACCACACAGTAGTGACACGGGACGGTAATTTGATACACTACTAGCATCACCAGCTTTATGAATGGGCACAACTATGGCTTCCTTCCATATTGCTGGAAACATACTGGTACGCAAAGATACATTAAAAATATGGGCTAAAATTGGCGCTAGAAGCCCACAGCATCCTTTAATAATAAATGGTGGAATGTCATCAGTGCCCACTGACGATTTCGGCTTGAGCTTTTTTATCGCCTTTTCAACGTCCCGTGTAGCAACACTGAACAGGGAGAGCGAGTCCCCATCACTGGGATCATTGATTAGATCTGACTTCACCGAATGTATGGGCGATAAGTAGCAGCTGCTAAAAAACGAGGCAAACTCATCAGCGATGTCTTTTGGCGATGTAACATAATGAGTATCACCGTTACTAGAAGAGCGCAGAGATGAATGTTGTGAAAACGAATGCGGTTTGGTGTTTACGTGTTTCCAGAAAGATTTGGGATCAGAATATAGACTATTTTCAACATGTCTTTCGTGGACGTATTTGTCACGTGCAAGCAATATTTTAGCTAAGGAACGAAAGTTGGAAAACTTTTGGTACCATACTTGTTTACACGTTCTCTTGTATAGACCATGAAAACGAGTCTTTTTACGCAGAGCCGTCTTCAATTCCCTCGAAAACCAGCTCGGAAATTTCCTCGGTTTAACGAGCCTTTTAGGCACATACTTTTCGATAGCTTCCTTCATTACCGACGTCAATTTTTGTGCTGCAAAATCTGAGTCATTCGAATCATATAGCTCAGACCACGCGTGTGATTCTACATGCCTGTAAATGCTGAAATAATCTCCCTTTTCGTAACAGTAAATGAATTTCGATAGTTCTCGCGATAAACATGGCAAGTAAAATTCGGCTTCAAAGGGCGGATGATAAGCATCGACCCTCACCAAGGGGTGTGACGAAGACGCTATCGCGCCGACAGGGAAGTTTGATAAAAGCAAGTCAAGTGTATTGCCAGAAGCATTCGTTAGATTATTGTGCTGTGAAAGACCATAAAAGTTGATAAGTGGCAAAAACCAAGAAGCTTTGCTCTCTGTCAGGTAATCACAACAATCAAGTCTGCCAAGGGCCCAGTCTACGCCTGGAAGGTTAAAATCTCCAAAAATTTGCACTTTGTATTCGCTAAAATTGATTAGACTTGTTAAAGTGTCGAAGTGTGAAATAAAAGTTGAGCATTCAAATTTAGGTGGGAAGTAATAGTTTCCGATGAGGTATTTACTACGATCACGCAATAAAATTTCGAGCCATACGCACTCATCACAAGTCTCAAGGTCTTGTCTACGGCACGATTTTAACTTGCTCGAGACTGCAATTAACACCCCACCGCCGAAACGTTGACCAGTGGCGCTATAATCACGATCGCGGCGAAACACAGTGTAGTCATTCGTAAAATATTGTGAATCATGTATTTCGGCACATAACCAAGTTTCAGTAAGACAGATTATGTCAAAAGAGGAAAGCGCTAGGTTCGACGAAAATTCATCTGCCTTCGTTCGTAATCCGCGGACGTTTTGATAGTATACCTTAATTGTGTTCTTCGACGCTGCCATTTTGGTCTATTGATTCAGACACGCGCGACGCGTCCAGTTTCCCGAAAAAGGTAGTCACAAGGGACTGGTGCTACAGTCCCTCGTGCTGGCGCCGTGTACCGATTGCCACTTTGTCAGCGGTTCCCTGCTCTTGCCGTAACGCATGGAGATTTGGGGCAGGTATACGCGGCGTCGCTAGTGCAGCAGCTTACTGGCAGAGCGGTTCTGCAAACACACGAAGCTGAGAGCAAAATAGTTTTTTTGCGCCACGCATGGACTAGACATTTTTAAGGCGTTATAAAACAAACAACACTCTAACCATGTATCCGAGAGTGACGTGCCGTTTGCAAAGAACATCGGTGGTTTTATTTTTTAGCGACTGCTGCGACTCGCAAGCTTTTTACACTTCATTGCGCCATCAATGTCTGGCAGCAGACGCCAAGTTTCACGATGCGCTTTGTGCGACTAACCTTTGGCTGAGTAAAATTAGGGCTTTGAGGAAGCTTTTTGCATATTTTTTTCAGTTTGGGTCCCCGTTTGATGTCGGCAGCTTTACGCTGATTTTTTTTTTTTTTTACCAGCAACAGAATGTGGTTGTCAATAGACCTTCTCGTTTAGAAAGTAGAGGAATGGAATGGTGGAGTTTAGCAATTCCAGGAGTGGGAATAGTCCCAGCGTCTCCATTCCGAGGAGTTGAAGAGAATGCCATTGTCGGAAACTCAAAGTCCCCCGGAATGGAACCGGAATGGAATGGAGGTGCCCATTCCGCAACACTGCTGGATGTGGGTCCCGGACTTATCTATATTTATCGCCAGCGACGAGTCGATTTCGATACCGGGCTCTAAAATCCACTTTCAGCCCGAGCGGATCCGCCCGCGAATCCGCAAGTGCAAATGCGCCACAAAGGTACGGCTACAGTAGCGGATGAACGCGCGCGGCAAGCCGCTGGCATCATTCAGTATTCCTCGAAATCTGCTCCACGGCCCGGATTTTTCTTAGCGAAAGGAATGGACTGCGATGCTACTTTCTGCAGCGTGCCGCACGCCGCGAGCAAAAGAGGTTGAATCAGAGGCATCGAATTGAGACACGTGCGATGCCATATGGCAACGCTTTTCCCTCCGACAGAGCGCGACTTTCTGCGCCGACAGTCGCCACTGCGGGAAGTCTCGCAATCGTTCGTTAACATCGTCGCAATACGAGATCACGGGTGCTGTCACGTGACTGCCGTGGCGGCAAAATGCAGGTTGGTGTGACTACCGGAACGTGTGACCTTCGAAACGTGGGAAGGGTGGCATGCCACACGCATCTTCCGCCGCGGTTTTCTGCTAGTCTGTTGGCACCTCAGCATGGGCGCTAGGTAGTCACGTGATCCAACGCCGTTCCCTTAGCTCGATCACTGCATTGTTATCTAGACAGAACCTTATAATCAAAGAGGGCGAAGTTTTTGTTTTTTTTTTCTCGATTAGTTATTTTCGAACGGCATATTTCGTGAAAATGGTTGTCCGTTTCTTTTCTGAAGATAACAAAAAGTATCACGTTAAGCTAAAACGAAATCCGGTATTTTCATTAGTATTATAACCTTATCGTCACTTGTTAAATTACTAAATTCCCAGTACTAGAGAAAGTGTTCAATTGAAATTGTAGGTCACTTCTATCAAATGTTGTTTAATACATTCATTTCAAGAACAGCAATTTTATTACTACCTCACTACTTTCCTCACTGTCTGTACGGAGCGGCAGAAGTTTGCACCTTATAATGCAGAAACAGGTCCGCCATATTATGTTAGCAGGGCTGGATACTGATCTTTAACCCTTGTTTTAGTGCTTAATGTTGTGATATCTGGTGATACCAACCAAAAGTGTGTCACTTTCATGGAGAAGTTGAAAACATGAAAAAATTTTCAGCGCTCAGAATCAACGTCTGCTGAACGTATCCAGGCTGATCTAAAATACAAAAAAAGAAACACAAATAACGGAGTCCCATCTACCTTGTACTCAAGTACAGAGACACAGAGTTTTTCGCCACCGAATATGTGGAACTGGAACTCACGAGGCCGCTGAGAAACATCTGCTGTTATTGCAAAAAAGGAGGGTAGAAAAGAAAAGCGCTTGTATTAATTAATTTTCAAAACGAGAATCAAAAAAGAAAACCTGTTTTCGAAATAACACCGGAAATGTCACTGTACTGTAGTTGGGCTCCAGTGAACGCTTTCTTCTTAAAAGCAAACACCTGCAACTAAACATGCATCCATTTACAAAAATACAAGTAAAAAAATAAGTAAAACATATACATGAGGTCGTGTAAAAGCAATAACCCAACGTGTTTTGTTCACTTCAATTCTGCACTGCAACTATATTTGTTGCTGTTTTAGTATTTTAGTGAAAAAGAGAAGGATGTTCTACGACTACCAAAAACGAAACTTTAAATATAGTGACACTACAGTGAAATCTTGCCTCAAAGAGTTCTAATATTTAAAGCATTTCGCTTTTTTTTTTCAAGTTTAGTAAATGGAATTACGCATTTGAGCAATACTGGGAACGGAGTGGCGGAGGGACATGTCAACAGTGTATAATGATTGTCATCTTGCTTTCGTATTTTCCGAATTGTTTCAACCTCATACTTGCAACTGCTCTTTGTCTTTGCAACACTTAGTGCCTTGTTCTCGGACATCCTACACTTATTCTCTTTATAACTTTTGGTTGGATAACACAAGCCATTGTTAGCTTTGACGATTCCGCACTCTTGAATGCTTTATAATTGTTGCTGAATATAAACGACTAATACTTTATAATCACTATGACTATGACTATTAATAATATTATTAATATTACCTTAATTAGTTACGCGGGTGGATGTTTTTGCAGTTACTGGTGAATTATAATGGCTTCAGAAATCTACATGGAGAGCTCCCTCGATATTATTCTTACTGACAATTTTCATCGTAAACATATATGCAACCATCTTCTTGACTTCGATTTTTTCTTAGATCTTATGCAGCACAACAATGTTCCTAATAATCAAGATAAATCTTTCGATACGTTTTTTGTTTCATCCAGAATGTGAATGCGTGGCTCGGAGTGAGCTCGCAGTGGTTTCTCAAAATCTGTATCATCCTGCCCTTCATGTAACGCTCCCTTTTTCTGATTGCTCATTTCGCATGACTTCAGGATGCTCTCCTCCACAAACCTCATATTCTTTTTCTGCAGGAGACTTCATCGGAATGTACAATCACCACTGTCTTGGAACCTTCCGATGAGAATGACCAAGTCAACTCCTTTACGAAAGTTATTCGCGAAGCAAGGGAAAATATAGTTCTTTCAAAACCATAAAAAAAATCTCGTTTTTCTAACTGGTTATTTTTAAACTACAAACGCTACTCAAAATAATATACGTTTTGCACGAAAAAAAACAACACAGAAATTGGTTTTCCACTCTGAGAGGAAGAATTGAACTGCCACAAAAAGAAATGTGTTACATCCGGTTCCGGATATCACAGTGCTAAAAGACGGCGATCGGCACACCGCAGCCGCGTGCTGAGGCGCGCGCGGTCGCCGGCAAGCATCCGAACTGCCGGCTGGTCGTTAAAAGCCGGACTAGAATCACTACAAAATATTCGGCGGTAGCCTCTCTGTCTACAGGATTACAACACTGGCGACGAGCCCTGGTGCGAGCCAACAAACCTTTACAGCCACCGCAAGCAATGCCAACCCGAGGGACCATCAAAGCCTTCACAGACAAGTCATAGGGATCATGGATCGAACACCTTGGGCTCTACTTCGTGGTGAATTCAATCTACAGGTTGGAAAGAAGTGAGCTCATGCTTCTGACCTTTTGCAGCCCAGAGACATATGACATCATTTAGCTTCAGGAGCTCGTAGAACACTTGGACACGTCAGCTTCAAGGAACTTGTGTCGTTCCCTGGGACACCTTTTGACCCTTACCCCTTGGAGCTATATAGCCAGTGCAAATTCCAGCGTAGGGACCAGCTAGCCGACGAGGTAATCAACAGTTAAGTCACGGCATTTAAGCAACTGGCTGAAGACTGCAATTTTAGAAGACCGCGGACTTCAGCGACAACTGTTCGTAACGACGTGTGCGACAGCAACGACGGCACGAGAGAGATTATATACTTTATTGAGGTCATCAAGGATGACTTCGGGTGTTCACCCTAGACAGCTGCAACTGGGACACCAGTAACGCGTCTTAGCGACACCTGACCGCCATTATACACCATGCTGTGTGACAAATTTGTGTGGAGCATACTCAACAAGTTGATCCAGCAGCGTCTGTTTGCTGAAATAGAATTGGCGTTTTCGGCAGCATTAGACATGGCAGTCAATGCTGAGAGCGCGTCTAAGCAGCAGAAGTACATCAAGAGCAAAGGACGAGCTGCAGATTCAGAAGACTGAAAAGACGAACAAGCAGCCTTCGACACAACAGAGACGACGAGAATACAGGTGTAGAGGACAACATGAACCTCAAGAGTGCCGTTTCAAGAGCTCCGACTGCAGGACAGCAACGAACGCGATCAAATTGAAAGAAAACAAAACCTTTGTTGGCAGGAAAAAACATCAGCCTAGCAAAACGTTCAAGAAAGCGAATCACATGAAGCCAGAAACAAATACAGAGGGCCGGACGACGTCTAATCCTGGTTGTTCAATTTATGAACCTTACAAGATCACGACGAATATTATGGCCCTCAAGTTGCACATGGCACTTCGAATTCAAGGCAAAACACTGCAGCTTGAAGTTGATTCGGGCTCCGCCTGCTCTCTGATCAGCGAAAACCTACCGACAAAGCTTGGCTCGCAATTCCCCGAACCTGACGCGCGGCGATGTTGAACTCTGAACGTGGAAAGGTAAAGGACTGAATCTCCTGGGACCTCTCCAAGCTGCCGTAAGATTCATTTCGAAAGACTACGCGCTACCACTTCTGGTATTGAAGGGAGCTTTGTGTAGCCTTCTGGGGTGTGAATGGTTTCAAGCTCTAGACATCACATTGCAAGGCATCAATCAAGTGCAACTGCAGGAGCCTGCCATCAGAGGAACAAGCGGTTGTACAACGCCGTCCCACGGTCTTGCCAGAAGGACATTTTAGAATGCGCTGGGCACCTGCTACAATTGGAACTGGAGGAGAGAGCAGCGCCCAACTTCAAAAAGATCTTCCCGTCCCTCTGGAACTACAACACAGCAACAACGCAAGAGCTATCCCGACTGCAAGATTGAAGCATAATTTAGCCAGTACAACATTCGAAATGTCCCCAGCAACGTGGAAAATCACCGCGGTCGTTCCGGTTTTGAAGTCAGAAAAAGGGCGATATTCTTAACTACCAAGCTATTTCTCTTATCTCCTCATTTTCCAAACTCTTTGAAATGGCCATGCATTGATTTCTGTCTTTCGAGTTTTCAAACCTAATCATTCTTAATCTACCGGGCTTTATGCCTGGCAGATTGACGGCTACAAGTCTAGCAACTTTTCTGTATACTGCGTTTCGAGTAGTCTGTCACAGAAATCAGTTACACATATTTTACTTTGTTCTGTGTAAGGTGCATTCAACGTGGTTAGTCACAGCATACTCACATCAAAGCTTTCATCCTATGGATTTTGTTGCTGGGAAGGGATGAAAAGTTTTTTGTCGAATGGACAAGCATTGGTTTGTTTTAACAATACGGCATCCAAGTTGTATAAAGCAAACTGTGGTGTGCCTCAGGGATCTGTCTTGTGCCCACTTCCTTTCACTATTTTTGTAAACAACCACTCCTGTGTTATATTAAATTTTTCGTTTTTGCAATATATACCTGCGGTAATAAAAATGTATCAAGAAATAAGAAGAATGAAAGTTTTCACTACGCTCCAGGAAAAGCATGTCCTTCTTACTAATTGTACTCTGACAACGACTTCCCCTTGAACCTTGGAGAGTAAAAAGAAACACAAAAAACTATAATTCTTCTTAATACTTAAAATACCTTTTTGGACCATACTTTCGATGGTTGTGAGTAGTTGTCATGGGTAAGTGAAGTCAGGGATCTTGGAGTTGTGTTTGACCCGACTCTGAGATATAACAGCCACGTAAACAGGGTGGTTTACTCGACTCTACATTAGGTTCCGCTTCTCGCATTGCAAAAGAAAGTTTAAAAAAAACTCCGCATGTTTTGTTTTATTTTGTTCGTTAGGTCTCAGCTAGCATACGTTTTTGTTGTATGGAACGGCATTTCCAAAACTAAGCTTTTGGGTGTCGAAAGGGGTAAAATAAATGTATTTCTATATTCAAAGATTCTTGTCTAAAGAATATAGTACAATGTTCAAACTGCGAACTTGATTGAGGACTTAACAACATAAGCGGATTTGAAATTTTGTTTCAGACACTGCACGGCTTGGTCAACTCTCGTAACCTGCTGTCAAAAGTAAGTATTAGAGTTCCGTGTGTACGCATGGAAGTCCCAGTCATTCCCTTCTTCATATCTCGACATTTGAGCCTTCAAACCCAATGCATAAGTCGGCTGCGGCCTTTAATCGCTATTCTGACACGCTTGATATCTTATGTGGAGGCTGCACTAGGTTTGAGGCACCCTGTCAGAACACGTGCTCATGCTGGAAAAAGGTTGAAATGTACCTGCAGGTCAGCGCCATATTGCTTTTTCTTTAGTTGCTTAATATATGAATAATTTAAAACATATATGCTTGAAGCTTGTACTGACCTCTGAAGCTGTTAGCACATTATAGTCTGTTGGAACTCAAGAAGGTAGGGCTAGAGAAGGAAAGGCCCGGGGAGGAGGGGCAGACGGAACAATGGAAAGAGGAGGAGGTTTCCCCCTCTCCCCTCAAGCGTTCCGTCAGCTTCCTCTTCCCCGGCCTTCTTTTCCCTCGCCCTACCTTCTTGAGCTGGAATGGACTATATGTCAGAATTAGAGGACGGTGTTTCTGCTTTATACATATTTGTTTTTCTCTCTGTGTGGGTAACTCTCTTGTATACGTATTGAAGTTACCGATAGGTTTTTCCTGTACATTAAAATAAACATTTTGGGAGTGATAAGCTTTTATTCCAATTGAAGTTTATTTTTTTTTCTCTTCATCCCAGGTATACTTTATTCAACGGAAAGACCGCGGTCAGGTGCATAAAACAAGTTTGGCGAGATCACGATGTCCGGATCAGAGGCCGTCAAAAAGAGAACTCCAATGCCATCATTATTTTAAAACTCTTTCTTGTCCTTTTATTTATCGTGTAAACTAGAGTCGCAACCAAGACATCTGTTGGCTCTAACTGCCAGGATCGAACAGGTTTGTGACGAATGTTAAATGCTTGCCGTAAACGCCTGGGGTGTCGCAGATGTTATTCGACCAGTGAGATATCACGATGCTCTTCGAAATCGCTGCCTGTGTTGCTCTTGCCTTTTTCCCCACTTCTATACACTGTAAGTTCATAGTTTATACGGTATCCAACTTGCTTTGTTTCAATCTATCCTTGGTTGTTTTAAAATCGTAGAAGAAATTACGTAGGGTTATCAATTACTACATGAAATAATTCCTATATTTTTCTGCATTTCGTTTTTTTACAAGAGCATTAGTACTTATAAAATAGTCTTAACTGGTATAATTCGAAGTAATATGTTCCGAGCAGAACAATTATTATAATTATTTATTGTTCCGTGCTACTAGAGTTCACAACGAACACTGTGGAAAAAATTTTTTTTCAAACTGACGCCACGTTTTAGTTTATTCTGAGATGAAGGTAAGACTTCGCAACGAAGTGCCATAAGCTTTTTGTTCGTGATTTTTACGGCACTTCTATTATGATGTCACGGTACTATTGAGTATACCGTATTTTACTTCATGACGTTTAATTAGCTGCAATTTGTTTCACGTGTGTTCAATGTGTTCAATAAATGAATAATATAGGAAGGATACAAAGATGCTCTTACAATCCAACGACTATATAGCCAAATATCGTAAGCCTTCCAACAGGTCATGAGAAACGCGCACTTAAACACTTCTTGGGTACCAGAGGCGCGTTTTCGCCAAGCCCGGCAGTTTGTGGTTGTTCTAAGCGCTTGGCTACGTGACGCAAAAGGCTGATACACGATACTTATAAAAGCGAAGCTGGCTTTTCCTGCGATGGTGAGCTGGATTTTGAGACATTTCAAGGTCATTTAATTAAGTTCCCCGATTAGTCCCCAGACGGCGCGATGAGCGGACTACCAGCGTAACAACGCCGACTGAGCCGCTGAGCAATCTTCATCTTCCCTTTCTTCTATCTTGTCCCCTCTGGGGAGAGAAACGTTCGCGGGTCCGTGGGAGCGCTGGTCAGCTGGGCGGCACGTTACGCTGGTCGACCGGTCGAGCGGACCAGCCTTATGGCGCGTTCACACTGGGAAGTGGATCCGCGAACGCGAAGCGGATCCGCGCGTTCTCAACCACAAAGCGGCTGAGATCGAGCGGTTTGAGCGCGTTTTTGCCAACCGCTTCGAGACCGATTTCTCCCAACCGCTTTCACGGAACCGCAAAGCGGCAACCAATCGGAACGTAACGCTGACGCGACGTCAGTGTCTTTCAAAACAAGATGGCACCTGTTGCTGGCGAGGCGTCCAAGGCGCTGTAGTCCTGGCGTTACAACAGACAAATCAACGGAGCAAACGCGATGTTCACGTCCGTCACTTAAATCCGCCGCGAAAGAATTGACTCGTAATCTTAACGGGCTTCGCACCGGTGATTTGGTTCGGGTAAGAGTTTGTTTATTATTCCGGGTGCCACAGCCCGAAGCCTTGCTGCCTTGCTGGTCTCTGCCCGTAGAACGTCGGAACCCGCCCCTGATCGACCGATTTGTCAGCTTTTGTACCCACTAAGATAGTCGCGTGAACTATTGAAGCTTTGGACACCATGCATGACCACCACAAAGGCCGATAGAGACGTCGTGAGCCTGCTTGCTAGCCAACGCTAATACCGCGGAGCGAGCAGGGTACCTGCGCTAGCTCGACCCGTAAGGTACTACCAACAAAAGAAATAAAGGAACATACTCAAGAAATAAAGTGTACGTACCAGACGATGCAGAGGTAATTCAGTATGGCGTTTATTTGAAGCTAACGTCAAGTCGAACAGGTAGACTCGATCGACGTAAGTGGATTTTGGATTGTAAAACAGGGTTGCCAAACGCAACCCTCAAAATATCACGCGTTATCGCCGAGGAACCTCAACCGCCTCTTGCCAGCCTCCAGCCGCCTCTGGGTGTGTGAACAGGGTCGCTCGCGAACCGCATCCCACAACCGCTTCGCGAACAGCAGATCCGCTTCCAGTGTAAATGCAGACGCGAACGCGGATCCAGCTTCCAGTGTGAATGCGCCATTATGGCGCATTCACACTGGAAGCGAGATCCGCTTTCGCGAAGCGGTTGCGGATGCGGTTCGCGAGCGACCCGTTCAGACACACCCAGAGGCGTTCGGCGGTTTGGCGGCGCTGAGGATTTCTCGGCGGCCTGCGTGATCTTCTGAAGTTGTGTTTGGCGCCTACTTTACAATCCCAAAATCCACTTTAATCCACGATCAATAACAAAAGTTTGCTATTTTAACCATTTTGGCAGCCGGAAATGTTTTTTTTCGGGATGTTCGCACGCATTACGAGTTCAGGCAGCGAAAAAAGAGACATGAACCCGCGAAACTCGCCTGTGCTTCCCTCGACATCGCCGGCAAGCAAAGCCCAGCTAGGCGCGCCTTGCTGACTCAAAACAGTATGCCCCCGACTTTTTCTTCGAAGTGGACCCTTCCCGCATGAATAGCTGAGCTTGTTTTCGGGAAAGAGGGTGAGTGTTCTTCGTCGTTGTTCGCCCTTATCATTTTCGAAGTTGTGAACGGTGGGGTGGACCCGTGGTGTGGGGAATGTGTTCGGTGCTAGCCGGTCGTGGCTTCGTTGGTGGCGGACTCTCCTCTCGTCACTCGAACGTCGATGAAGTGTACTGTTTGTTTGACATTAAGCTCAAATAAACGCCGTAGGGATTACCTCTGCATCGTCTGGTACGTACACTTGATTTTTTGAGTATGTTCCCTTTATTTCTTTTGCTAGTAGTACTCGTTACGGGTCGAGCTAGCGCAGGTACCCTGCCCGCTCCGCGGTATTGCGTTGGCTAAGCAATCAGGCTCACGACGTCTCTATCGGCTCTCGTGGTGGTCATGCACGGTGTCGAAAGCTTTCAATAGTTCACGCGACCAACTTAGTGGGTACAAAAGCTGACATTTCGGTCAATCAGGGCGTGTTCCGACGTTCTACGGGCAGAGACTAGCAAGGCAGCGAGCTTCAGGCTGTGGCACCCGGAACAATAAACAAACTCTTACCCGAACCAAATCACCGGTGCGAAGCCCGTTAAGATTACGAGTCAATTTTTTTCGTGGCGGATTCAAGTGACGGACGTGAACATCGCTTTTCTCCGTTGATTTGTCTGCTGTAACGCTAGGACTACAGCGCCTTTAGACGCCTCGCCAGCCGTCGCCAGCGACAGGTGGCACCTTGTTTTGAAAGACACTGACGTCACGTCAGCGTCGCGTTCCGATTGGTTGCCGCTTTGCGGTTCGTGAAAGCGGTTGGGAGAAATCGGTCCCGAAGCGGTTGGCAAAAACGCGCTCAAACCGCTCGATCTCAGCCGCTTTGCGGTTGAGAACGCGCGGATCCGCTTCGCGTTTGCGGATCCGCTTCCAGTGTGAACGCGCCATTAGTCCGCAGGTGTGCGGCGCGGTAAAGAGGGAGGTTATTTTGTAAGCATTTACAGCGCTTTTTTGCCCAGTTGGGCTGGGAAAGAATATGACGACTTTTTTATAGATTCGTTAGCTCTGACATTCAAATATGTCTTATATAAAAGCGAATAAGAAGTGCTTAACACAACTCAAAGCTCAAAAGAAAGCAAAACAGCAGTGTCTTTTGTTTGTTTTTTGAGTGTATAGGGAGCTTTGCATATCGGGATGCGGGAACGCTGTTTTCAAAAAAATGCGCGTAAGCTTACGCGTCTAGCCTGGAGTTGGAACTATAAAGCACGTTACCTGCTCAGTCAGACATTCAGTCCCCTCACTTGAAACGTCCGACTTCAGGATGTGTGCAAATTCGGCAGGTATTTTATGGAGAACATATACAACATCGGTGCTATAATATTACATGTATATGACAATGAATAAGGGTTTCTGTTAGAGGGCTACTAAACATTCTATCGAATGCTGATACAATGGATGACGTAGTAATCGCTTGACGCAGTTTTAACAATGTCTTACCGCTACAATTCCAAAGCGGCCTTCTGTGCCTTCGTTATGAATATTATACGTGCTTGTCGGATTAATGTTTTTCATTTCAAAGAACAGGCTTTGCCGCCATTATCGCATTACAAAGTATGATGTCCTGATGATAATTACGCAATTTTAATGAGCAGAGCACTTTAGTTTTTTTTCCATTCACAATCCATTGTTGTTGTCGGAAATAAAAAAAAATTATAAATCATTATTTGCTTCTATAAATAAAAAAAAAGTTCATGTATAACATGAAGCGTTTCATCTTGTAAAATTACGACCGCTGAAGTTTACCAGAAATTTCTTATCCGCAAACTGTTGTGCTTAAGTAAGACGCAAGCTTGCCTAATTCCTTTGCTTTCATGCAGAAAATGAATTTGTTGTAAAGAAGAGGAGCGAAAACCAGGCACAATGCTTTTTAGCAACTTTTAGGGTTACATGGCCCTCAAACGACTTTCCTGCAAGACAGAAAAAAACAAAATCCTTCCTTATGTTTACAAATTGTTCATGTGCCTAGTGTAGCGTATGATAGGATAACGGCCTGTCCGCCTAAAGTGGCTAACGACAATCATAGTATACATCTTAAAACCTGAGACTGTGGTTGGAAAAGTTGAAGGTATTTAGGAGAGGCAACAAGAAAAAGAAGAGGCAAGGTCTCAAACTCAGCTAAAATCTTTATTGCGTTCGCGTCTTATATACTCCGCTTCCAATGACGTCACCAACGTTGACTCCCAACCGTCACAGTTCAAACCACCAGACCCGAAACCGAGGACAAAGCAACAAGCGGACAACTTTATACAATGGCTTATACCTGACCTTAATCTTCGCTAACATCAATGTACCAGTTACAAAAGGACCGAAGGTTTACGGCACCCTCCACAAAATCTGATAAGAACTACATCACAAAAAGCAAACTACCGTTCAGAACCTCTTTATACAAACAAAAGACAAAGAAAACCAGGAAGTCCAAAACGATAACGACGCCTCGAAAGGATCGCTCAAACCAGGATACTAAGGTTCATTGCTTTGTTCAGCATAGAAGGCCGCTTTTACAACCGCAAAAAACGCTTCGCTTCGTTCCCAACCTGCAAAGACGCCTGGCTGATGCAATTACCCGACGTCTTAATACAAACAGTTTCCTGAACAACACGTTTCATGTCATCTTTCTCTTTACATATTATGCGAGGTTGGGAACGAAGCGAAGCGTTTTTTGCGGTTGTAAAAGCGGCCTTCTATGCTGAACAAAGCAATGAACCTTAGTATCCTGGTTTGAGCGATCCTTTCGAGGCGTCGTTATCGTTTTGGACTTCCTGGTTTTCTTTGTCTTTTGTTTGTATAAAGAGGTTCTGAACGGTAGTTTGCTTTTTGTGATGTAGTTCTTATCAGATTTTGTGGAGGGTGCCGTAAACCTTCGGTCCTTTTGTAACTGGTACATTGATGTTAGCGAAGATTAAGGTCAGGTATAAGCCATTGTATAAAGTTGTCCGCTTGTTGCTTTGTCCTCGGTTTCGGGTCTGGTGGTTTGAACTGTGACGGTTGGGAGTCAACGTTGGTGACGTCATTGGAAGCGGAGTATATAAGACGCGAACGCAATAAAGATTTTAGCTGAGTTTGAGACCTTGCCTCTTCTTTTTCTTGTTGCCTCTCCTAAATACCTTCAACTTTTCCAACCACAGTCTCAGGTTTTAAGATGTATACTATTCACCAGCTCGCCTGCACACTGACCGTCTTTTCGACAATCATAGATTGTCGCAACTAAACATAACAGGTGTAGGTGGAATATAAACGAAACGTTTAATGGGATGAACTTCTGTCTGCAATATTCAAGAAAACTGCACCTTGCAAGTACGCCGGAACAAAGGGGGGGGGGGGGCGTTTAACAAATATTTAATGTAAACAATGCAATTCAGTGGGCACGAAATTTTTTCGCCCCCCTCCTTCTCCGTCCCCCCGCTACCATCGCCAATGACAATTGAGACAGTTACCCCTGAACAGTCTTGGGTAGTAACGCGTTACTAGTAACGCGTTACTGTAACTTTGTTACTTTTTTGGTAACTTGTAACTGTAACGTGTCACTTTTTAAAACTAACTTGTAACTGTAGTTCTATTAATTTTTCTCAACTAACGTTGAAAGTAACGAGGTTACTTTTTTCATTACTTTTCCGTCTTTTTTAAACAAATAATATATCATTGAACGAGTATACAATCTAGTTATTTCTTGCAGTTTCTAAATTGTCTGTTCCGATATTTCAGAGTGTCAAGTTGGCCTTGACCAAACTAATGAATACGTTCTTCCTCGCGAGTCATGACCCGAATAGAGCCACGTGTTGATGTGATGAAAAAAAAATATAGTTATCTTTACGCACGCTGATGTACTTTGGGACTGAACACTTATATCTTAGTATCTTGAAGCACTGTCTATGTTGCGGGTGTTCTTTTTTTGGCGCAAGCACTTTTAATCGGCTGAATAAACCGTGAATGTTTCGAATTTTTATTAGCTCCAATACTCCGGAATGCGCATGTTTCGTGTTTTGATTAGCGCCACTACTCCGGCGAGGTGCCAAGAGTCGAGGCAAGATTTACTGCTGTTTGCTTGTCGCTCTGGTTGCGCGGGGTCTGTTCAGTACACGCAGCCACTAGTGCGCCGTCAAACGAAGGAAACTTTCCGACACTAATTCTAAGAAGCAAATGATGCTAAGTTACAATATAAAGTAAAAAGCTTACTTTTTATTTTATGGAATAAAACTTGCTGAGGGACGTTTTCTAGTTTTTCCTAAATTTTTTTATGTTATAAAAAGTAACTGAAAAGTAACGTCGTTACTTTTTAAAAGTAACTGTAAATGTAGCGAGTTACTCTTTCGCTGCAGTAACTGTAACGGTAACTTCGCTACTTTTTCTGAAACTAACTGTAGCTTTAACGAATTACTTCTTAAAAGTAACTTACCCATGACTGCCCCTGAAGCAAGAGGCCGAGGAAGCCTCGAAACATCGGGTCCTCATTTTGTGCTTCGTTAATCTCCCATCCTTTCAAAAGGGCAATGCAAATATTTTTTTTCACTTTCGCTATACTCCGTTTAACCTTATGTTGTACCGCAGACAAGGCTAGAATCGCGAGCTCATGGCGGTGGGAGCTACTCTTAACGCACGAGAGCTTGTGCCGCCGAGATGTGCCCTAAAGCAAAGAGCTTGCGTTTGTAGCCTTTCCTGCGGTACATCATAGGGTGAAACAGAGTATAATTACCACTTAGAATCATTCCTAACGTTAAAAACTAAATAAACTTGCCACGTTTTTTTTTCTATGCATTGCCAGTTGCCAATATATATCCGAGAAATATGAGCATCTTTCCTCCCCTCACCTCAGGCCACAACTAGCGGCCACGTGGCGCTGGGACCTATCTTATGCCGCCAGCGTTAATAACACCCACACGCTTGGGTTGGCAAAGTAGAAAACCCGTGCTGAGCTCAGGCATTGTGAGAGTTTGGCTATTCTGATCACCGCAGTGGCTGAAAAGAACCACTACCCGAGTGTCCGCCGAGGCATCGGTTGTTACGAGCTGAAGTTGAGTGGTCACGCAGTTCTCGTGTCCAATCCATGAGCCGCGCTCGACTGACGTCAGACGAGTTGTTTCGATCCCACAATTACGCCACCCATCTTTGCGAAGGCAAGACTGAAAGAAATAGTCCCCTTTTATCCTCGGAATCAGTGGTGGCCTGTGCGAGAACACTTGGGCCAGACTAGGACCAGTACGCCTCTGCAAAGTCATGAACATTCCACCCCGATATCATTTCATGAGCCCTTTAACTAATCTCGAGATCAGTATTGAAATATGGAGGCTATAGATGTTTCCACAAATTCGAAATCTAATTTAAACCTACATGCACCTGTGAATGGGATTGCGTAATGATCAGTGGCGAACAATATTAATACTAAAGCGTGTATTGAACAGGTACAAAAATGGTGGACGCTGAGAAAAAGGTGTCCAGGGAGGATTGTCTGGTTTCTACTAACCCAGCCCTACAGGCATTCAGCAGTGATGAACGAGACCAATTAAAATTAAAAAAAAAATACTTTCGTAATACACACCCCAAAAACACGAGGATTTACAATTAACAGAATGTTTCCCTCGTTGAAAAAAGTAGTAAACAACACTGACGGACGGTGGTTTACAATGAGCGAAACTAGATATATAACAATTTCAAAATTGGACTAAAAAAACTGTGTAGTACAAAACATATTCCTAAAGAATAAAAACAAAAATTATCGAAGCAATAAAAAACAATGCAAATTGATTTATATCGAAAAGAAAATAATCGCAAAGCTTGAATACGTTCGAAACTCTACATATATATTTGAATGAGTAAATGTTTTTAATAAAGTAGGCAAAAGTTTTAATCTTTTCATGCCCCTATATATGTGCGTGATATGTTTACTAAACAGGGCGGGAAAAATCGTAAATATCTTAAAAGAAAATTACTAAATTAGCCTGATTTAGATCAAACTTTACAGGATTTAAATAACTTTGAGCAATAAAAGAGTGCCTATTTCTATCACCCGCTCCGTTCACCTCTTGGCTAAGACTGCGGTAAGAGCCAAATGCTCGTCGGACAGACCATTCGCTTCAATCTTACCACCTGAGCTCTAGTGCGTGGCTAAGGGGGGGGGAGGGAGCGTGATGACGTGGCGAAAGAGAGGAGTATGACGGCTACATCGAGGACGTAGCCTTCGCAGTAGTTTCAGCGCAGCGGTACACTGAGTGTAGTTGTGCTCTTTTTTTTTAACGGGAAAGCAATAACTGTTTTCATGGAGCGAGCCGACGTCATCAGCTTTGAAGCCGCGCCATACGGCGCCTTAAATCCTTTCTCCAAGTGAAGCGTGCTCCCAGCAATGAAACCCGCGAAAAGCCTGGACAACGGCACCCAGTTTCCCCGATCCCAAAAGAGCGGAGTGAAGCTGATAGATTTCGGCTTCGGTCCCATCGGCTGGCGCGCGTCGAGGAAGCCTCCCATTGGCCGCTGCGCGCGGGCTTCAACGACGGCCATTCCATGGCGCTGCGTGTCCGCGAGGCGAGCGCTGCCGGCAACGCCGAGCGTCCCAGGTCAGAGCTGCAGGAGAGCTGGGAGAGCGCGCGATCGGGCGACGCTAATACGACCGACAGCTTGAAGAACGACAAGCGTGCTTTCGCATTCACAACTCATAAGATATGCTTAGCTGTACCTCGAACCTTTTTTGAATGCCCTGATATAAACTTTTGCTGCTTGATCATTATTTTTTTTAACACAAAATAAATGTACACAAGAAGCAGAAACTGATAGACAAAATAGAATATATATGTTCAGTATGTGCTTAAAGAGAAAAGTGTTTTCTTTAAATCGTCACAGCTAAATCGGTGGGATTTAAATCATCTTGATTTTTATTTTCCACCAGCTGCTATCCAAAAGTTCAGGAGACGGTTGTTACATATTTTTATCTTAATGATGCTGAGAGACACTCAAACACTATGTACCATGTGGTACTCACTTTTGTACTTCAGTGCTGAGTCTCAAGTCTAGATGTTTATATATCTTTAATGTCCCTAGCCTCTCAAAAAGTACGTGTGCATGAGAATCATAGGACAGGTTACATTTGATTCTTAATACTCTTTTCAGAACTACAAATATTTTTTTCTTTGCAGTTTAGTTTTCGCTAATAAAAATAATGCGTTATATAAGACAGTTTTACGCTGGATGGAGGAATATAAGAATGTCTATGTAATAAACCAACGACAGACACGAGTTTAGAAATACGTGTTTGGTCCGCGACATGGGGTTTCGGTCTAGGGAAGATAGCTTTCGTTGTGTTCTTATATTTTCTTAGATTATATGAACTAGCCCAAGTTTCTAAGTTTCTTAAGGTGTCATTAGCTATACGAATAAAACGTCCTTGACGCAAAAAAGTGCGTCAAAACGCACTTTTTGCAACTTGAAGACTTTTCTAGTGCAAGATATTTAAATAATTGAGCTGTTTTAAACATTTTTATTGATTATATACCCACTGGAAAGCCAGTAAAAGTTTATTTAAGTTCCCGGAGCAATTATATATTTTTTTTAATAAAATAACAAAAAATGTTAAATTATTCACGATAATTGTGTTTTTTTAATATTTCAATTTAACAAAATTGTACAAGCCCAATCACATTGTAAGTCGAAAGCCGTGCAAATATAAGAAAAAATATACTGTGAAATGTTTCATAAATTTTTTTTTCATCAATTATTGAGCGATGGCTAGTTTCACGCGGCTTTTAAAAATTAAAACCAAGAACATTTCTTCAAAAATATTTCAGGGAATGACTACAAACACTTCGGCAAATGGCCATGCCTTTTTCTTTTTTCTTAGTAGTCGGAGGTGGTCGAGCTTCTCGATCAGGCATCGCGTTTCGAGTGTGAGCAGTCGCCCTCGGGTACAAAGGGCACAGCGGGCCTGCTATGGCTACTCACTGGCGGCACCTCCGATTATCATTGATGCCCGCCGTTTCTTCCCTTGCAGCTGAAAAAGACGGACAAGGGGAAGCGGCAGTAAACTCCGTTCTTTCTTTGGACATAATCGTGTCAGCTATCGTCGCAGGTGGCGTGCTGTGCGGCGAAGAGGCGTTAGAAGCAACGCCGGGTTGTGGTGCGAGAGCTTAACTTCAAAAATTGTTTTCTGGCTTTAAACAAGAGTTACTTTGATTAAACTTTCAGAATCAAAAGACAATCTATTCTTCTTCCTAACCCACCCTATTTTGCATTTTGACTTGGAACACCTCAGGGTAAAATAAATGGCTGCATATGCATGAAAACGCACATTTTTGCAATATCAGGATTTTTGTTACTGCAAAATATTTTATTCAGTGGTTAAAATTTTTTTTATAGATTATATACCTGCAGGGCAGCCGGTAGAAAGTTATATTAAGTCCCTGGAGCAATTATATATTTTTAATAAAGAAACAAAAATGACAAAATGTTCAAAAAATATTGTTAAAAAACATTTAAAATAAACAAAACTGCACAAGCCCAACCACATTGCAAGTCGAAAGCCGTGCAGATTTAAGAAAACATGGTTGGGTGTTTCATAAAAAAAAAAGATTTTTCGTCCGTTATGGAGTGATACCTAGTTTCACGCTATTTGTAAAAGTTAATCCGCGCTCACGCCATAAAAAGTTTTTTCATCAAAAATACTTTAGCGCATGGCTACAGACATTGCGGCAAAAGACCATGCATTTTTTTAATCGAATGTGGTCGAGCCCATTGTCTGGGACGTTTGACATGGCATGACCCCAATGTGTGTCGACAATCTGGCAAGTTGAATGAAATTGAAATGGAGCGAATAAAACAAGACAATTTCAACAAAACTCCTAAAGTTACAAAAAATGTAAAGCGGATGCACTTGTTCTAAACAGTTGTAGTACAGAAAATATTGAAAAAACAACATGATTGATTGCTAGAAGTTTCATTATAAAACTGGGCTGCACGACGTCTTTTTTCAGTTATTTCGAGCGTATACTTTTGATGTGTGCTCTTTGGTGCATTGTTTCGACGCACGAACCATTAATTTTATGACAAACCTGCCAGGTACACTTTTTATTAATTTATTAACTATCTTCCCATCGCCAATTTTTATGACGCTGCAGCAAGGCTACCTTGTTTTGTTCAAAAATTTTAAGTAAACGTCCAGAAATATTTAATTTCCTAAGAGATAAAAAATAGAAACAAACATATGAAAAATTCAGGTGGCAAAGAAACTGGGGCTGTGAGCGGCGCTCCAAAGAATCCGCGGTAAGACACCCGCTCTTCAAACCCTCCACGTTGCGCATAGGAGAACGCCACAGAGGCGGTCGGATTAAAAAAAATACATTACAGCTAAAAACAAGACTTGGCGTAGATTATGGCGCACTAAATTTCATATTAATTGGCATTTACTTGGGTGAGCAACAAAAAGTTAATTTAATGTGCTCAAATTTGACCCGCCATTTTGAAGCTGCTTTTTCTATTCGGCTTACGAGTTCATAAGCATAGTAAATAAACTCTTACATGTTGTATCATTTATGTCTGCATGTGAAATTCTTTATTACGACTTGTGACTGCTAACTACGGTTTGACTTGCATGTTTGTTTCGGCGGCAATGATCGAGCGCATTATGTATGCGACATCAGGACATAAAGAACGAACATGAATAACGCCCTGGAATCGTCCTAAAAATAAACACCTTTTCACTTTGGTGAAGAAGGAAGACCAGCGAATCTGGTACTATGGTGGAAAGAGTAATGGCCCGGCCGCAAGTCGGCAAGCCAGAGTGGAAAGGCTCGAAAGGTTGTGCCATCTATGAGTGACGGCAGCAAGCGGACAACCGGCAAACACAACCTTTGGACGGCTACCGCCACCTATGAGCGACGGTGGCAACCACAGTTTTGTGTCAACATTTCTTTGCAGGGGACACGATCCCAGAAACAAGCCTGCACAGATCCGCTGTAAAAACTGTTTTGGGCTTGCAGCGAAGCTCGAAGAATTTACACCACCTAGCAGAGCCGATAACGGACGTTATTTCAGCCATATAATGCTTTATTAGGAGTATGTCCCTAATAATCGAGAAATATTTCGGTAAATTTCGCTTTGGCTGTTTTTTCGGGCCAGTTTTTATTTTTCTATAAGTTAATGCGCCTGTGTGTCTGATAAGCTACAACTCTCTGCCAAACACACTTGCAAGCAACGCGCAAACAAAGTAAGGCCATCCGGTACAAAGCAAATAAAACCGGAGCGAGGCGCGAAAGGTGAAGCTCCACGTTGGTTTTGTGAGTCCGGCATAAGTTTGAACACAGCGCGCATAGCGTGTACGTTTTCCATGAACCGAGTTTTTCAGTACCGTTTGTTCCATGTGCATAGATAGTTTCAGGGTGGACTTTTCGGTGTATGAACGTATCTGTGCAGGATAATATTTGTGTTGGTACGTTTCAAGGCACTGGCTTTCTTCGTCTGTGCTCGAGGCGTGAGCACATACCAGGCTCAAACATCACGATGATTACACTGCAGCATACCACACGCGAGGAAAAAGTTAAAACTTATTGGCAAGCAGTTGCGAGGAATCCGTGTGAGCGAAACTCGACGTACGCAAACCGTTTGGAAGTTCGAGGCTACCAGTTTCTGACGGATTGTCCGCGCATTATTCTCGTGGCTAGCCTTTCTCATAAATCTGATAAGGTTTGCATTAAAGAAAGAGGACTACGCTCCACGCGTTGGTATTAACGCTGATGAAGGTAATCCATTGTATAGATGTTGGTCGCCATAATTGTAGTCCATTATTTTTTAGAACGAACCAATAGTTCGGAAATTCTTAATGTGATTACACGCGTAAAAAGCAGCGGCAGCTGCGATGCCGGCTAACACAATTCCCCAGCCAAGTATGTAGTTGATTTAATTGCTTCAGTGCTAAGTTATATTTTTAATCTGTCTTTGGAAATGTGTGTGTTTCAAAAAGAATACAAGTAACAAAAAGTAACTGTTCAATATAAAAAAGGTGACAGAAATGAGTTACGTAACTATAGGCCTATTTCTGTACTTGCCTGATTTTTCTAAAGCTTTAGAGAAAAGTACTTTATGAACGTCTAGTAGATTTTTCGAATAAGTGGGACCTCGTTACTTCATCGCGATTCGGTTTCAGGAAGAACTGGATAATTGAAACTGCACTTCTTTATGAAAAATAATATGTTTTAGAAATTGTTTGATTACAAAAAAAAATTGTTTTAGGGGTCTTTTTAGACTTTACAAAGGCGTTTGACTGCCTTAGTCGTGTGGTCCTACTTACATAGCTTGAAGTTTATGGCATCCGTGGACAAGTGTTGCTACTTTTACAGTCCTCTCAGAATATCCCCAAACGTATGTAAATATAAACGGTTATTCATCATCACGTCAGGGGTCCCACAAGGGAGCATATTGGGACCTTTTTTTTTGTACATTAATGATATTGTTAACGTAAATAGGCACGCAAAATTCGTGATCTACGCGGATGATACGAGCGTTGTTTTCCCTAATACTTGCGACGATTTAATCTACATGGCTATTCTGACCTTATCAAAAGATAAAAAGTTGGGAAGACAGCAACTCCTTGAAAATTATTATTCATAAAACAAAGCTGTGATTTTTCATCCAAAAGTAAGCCCGAAGTGCTGTCTATAGTACTCACTTTTGGCTCTACTCCAATCGAAATTGTTAGTCGTTTCAAAACTCTTAGAGTCATTTTTAGTAGAGGGTATGTCTTGGGATAGCCATATAAATTATCTTATCTCAAAGCTAGCTCGATGAGTGGGGATTATAAATCGATACAGATCTGTGTTACCAACCAATGCTATATTTTTGATTTATAAATAATTATTTTTCTCCCAGTAACGTATCGCCGCCTTGTTTGGGGAACATCAACATTTACCAATATTGAAAAACTGTTCATGTTACTAAAGAAAATATTGAGATGTATATGTAACGTGCCACGTGACTTTCATACTGCTGATTTATTTAAGAACTTTCAAATAATCTCTATTTACAAGTAATATCAATATCGGCTTTCTACTAGTTATAAAAGTAAAAAAAGCAAGAGGTACATGTCTTTCGGAAAACCTTGCGTCGCCGAAGGAAACTTCTCCACCGTATCCTACCTGTAAACCAGAGAAATGAAAGATGGTCCCGCAGCGAACAAGATTATGGCTCTCAAACGACAAGTTCCACACTTTTGCATTTGTTAAACAGTCTTACCAGCAACAACATTGATGTAGAAAATCTTACCTTTAAAGACTTGCGCTTGCGCTTATGATCATTTTCCCTTTTAGCATTTGCAAAAGTGCATTTAGTTTTGTGCACTAATTTGTTACACCATTGCCTCTAGCACGCTGGTATGTTGCTTTTTGTTTGTCTTCCCGCACGCTTGCTGTTGGCCATTTTAGGGGCCCAGGGACTCGTCAAGTTGCTTACTGCGGCTTTTTTTTTCTTGGGCCCCGCCATCAATAATGATGGAAATAATGTCGGATAATTATTATTATTATTACCTTGGGGATGTCGACGCGATGTAGGCCCCGGCAGTGCCCACTGCTCCTGGGGTTTGCCCTGCATTTCCTGAGCGGATTTTTCGGCTCAGGAAAAATCTCAGCAGCGTTGTCAGCGCGGCGATGATGGGAGCTTGTTGGCCAATCGCAAACCGCCTCTCTCAAAGAGGCGGCTTGCAATTGTGAGAAATATGAAAAAGAATGTAATAACATTTTGTTAATACAAGACGCAAAACCGAGGTATGGGTTGGTCAAATAGCCATCACACATAAAACAGTCACGTTCAGCAGAAGGTGCGCTATCTTTGTGGGACGGCGGGGGGGGGGGGAGGGGCGGGGGTGATAGTACGCTCAGTGTACTCCCCCCCCCTTTCCTGCTATCATATGTGTGGGGTTTGAGTACTCTCAGTGTTGAACCCTTGGTTCCTGAGCGCGGCGCTTTTTCCAATATTTTCGGACTACGTCCGCTTTTGGACGATTTTTTGACGGAAGAGACCATGTTCCCATTAAAAGAACTCAGCGAAATAATCCGATTCTGGAAAGCTCTCCGGGATTCTAAAACTAGACCGAGCTTGCTATCATATGAAATAGGGTTAGAGTATGCTCAGGGTTGAACCCTAGGTTCCTGCGCGGAGCACCTTTGCGATATTTTCGGGCAACGCCCCCTTTTTGGCCGTTCCTGATGGAGAGAACATGTTTTCATTTAAATAGCTCACAGAATTTTGTGACCCTGGAAATATTCTCCGGGTCTCTAAAATATATCAAGTCTGCAATCATTTGTGTGGGGTAAGAGCACACTCAGGTTTGACCCCTAGGTTCCTGAGGTGGCGCCTTTACCGATGTTGTCGGACCACGCGCCCTTTTTGACCGTTTGTTTCCTGCTGGGGTCGAGCAGCGGTACCACCGGCAGCCATTGTTTGACAAAAACAAATGCATGGGACTCCACGGGAGAAATTGTGAAAACTGCAATTTCTTACCTTAGTACGCTGTTCTCGACGGTGAAACTTTTATCATGTTTTCTGGGAATGCGAGTCGGTAGTCTTGTTGCAAATATCGAAAGCGAAGCATTATCAATATTTTTTTAATAAATGCTTCGTGGCTGAAGCTCGAGGTTTGCGACTTGCTGGATGTAAACCGTGATTTGGTTCAATAAGGCCAAGGGATGCCGAGAGTCAATGAGGGGTCGCTCGTGATCAGTGGCGTACCAACTTGTTTTTGAGTGGGGGGCAAACCATAACCCCCCCCCACCGGGCCGGGGGCGGTGCCCTTGGTATCCCTTGGGCGCCGCCGGCCAGTGTATGCCCTGCCCAGTGGCGGCTGTTTTCGGGGGGGGGGGGGGGGCAAAACACATGCCTTGCCCCCCAGTCTGAGAACTGGGGGGCAAGCGCCCCACTGCCCCCCGGTTGGCACGCCCATGCTCGTGATCTATACGTTTATCAGGACATAGCAAACGATAATTTGGCCTTTACTTAGGACATTTTCATTGTTTCAAGTGCTTGCACAAACGAGTTCTGAAGACCCTTTGCTTTGAACTTGGGTGAGAGATTCTGTGACGAACTAAAACTCGGAGCCTGTGGGTCATTTGTTGAACGTGTCATTTATTTAGCAGCTCAAGCAAGAAACGTTGGCACAACCGGTGGTGCTCCGGCACATTAGGTTTTTTTTAAATCGACGTTCAGATGCTTGAAATTTATCGATTCCATCTCCAAACACCTGAGTACAATGGTTCGGAGAACATACCGAAACATTCGCCTTTGAGCACCGCGTATACAGGCTTCAATATCCCCTATTTTCGTGTGTTGTCCCACAGACTTGAGTGTATTGCCTGGCGTCGCATTGACCGCCTGTGGTGACGACCGACGGGCCCCCGATCTGCGATCCAGCCATCTATACTCCGTTCACCCTTAAGCTGGGACTAGAAGATCCCGCCTTCAGCGCGAGCTTTCTGCCCATGCGAAGAGACACGCACAACCAAAGCACCGTGGAAGCCAACAAGTTCGCGCTGAAGGCAACGAAGTATACAATAGAGAACTCTGTTGCCAGTACGACCAGAGAAGATGACATGCAAAGCGACCATCTCACGCGTATCACGTGCGCGGAGTGTCTTTGCCGAAGACATAAAGAGTAGCAACATCTCCCGCGGTTCACGCGGTTTCGCGTTTAGGCGGTCTGCTTCATATGTGTAATCGCCGCCGTACCTAGAGAGCGTGACAGGGCGTCACCACAAACGCCTAAAACAACCGCCTGATCGTCTCAAGGATGTAACAAATTAGGTCGCGCTTAGTTTAGAGTTACGGAAGATATTGCAGAAATGATAAATTTGACTGGGCAAGATTGCCCTCCAAATTTAGGTCACGATGGTCACGTGACATTATCAGAAAGGTGGGACCACGTTACTTCATCAGCAAAATGTCGTCAATGATGATACCAACCATGTGACAACGTCGCGCATATTACACAATGCACGTGACTTGACACCATGGCGTGACGCTAAAAATCACGATGTCAAGATACTATGACGTCACTCTACGCTGTGTCACATCACATGACGTCATGGGACGCCACAACGCGACAGTGTGACATTACGTGGCCCAACCACCTGACCATGGGACATATTGAACGTGTGAGGGTTGTTAGAAAATATCATGAACAAACACCCAGCGCAGCTCAAAACACGCTGCTCATTTTGTGTCTTGAGTATGCCGAAAAGATTAATGTTATTTTCAATTAATTACATTATGGTAATATTTGAATAACTAGTTAAAGAACCGCAAGTCAAAATGTATCGACCTGTACACCTGGAAAAGAAATCACTATTACAACAGCGTAGTTGAAAACCGCGTAATGAGTTTTCTTTACGTGTGCGCGGTGCCGCCAGTGCTACGTAAGATGATTTTTCTTTTGCCTTGATTCGTAAAATAATCTGTAATATTGTATATTCCTTGCGAAGAATGCTTTTACCTCACAGAGAAACTTTCTCGCTCCATCGTAAAAGGAATTGCTATTTTATTTATAATTTTTATTTAGAAAACCCAGGTTCGAACGCCGGAGTTTGGTAAATATGTTCAAGCAATTATTATTGCACATCTATACTGTACTATTTATGATCTCATTAGGAAATTTGTCAATTGGCGCGAGACGCAGCACTTTATGGCACTGAACAGTCCGTCATTCACTTGAAAGCCCCCCCCCCCCTTTCTGTTGTTTTAATAACCCGGGAACTTTATAGAATGGACGGATCGCGAAATAAAATACTGCCAAGATGTAGCTGGGGACCTGGAGCTTATAAAACCGTAGAAGTAACTCTTGATACAGACTGGTTAGTCTGTAAATCGAGTTTGAGCACAAATATTTTCCCGTATCTTGCCGTACTCCATAAATATATATTTTTTCCGATTTTCAGTTGGCTTTATTTTTTTTTAGGCCACATCCTTCAGATTTAGCACGATAAACAAAAAGTGTATCTAAATAAAAAGACCGTCGAAAGCAAAAGAAAAAAAATGCGCGGCTTAGAATTTTGTAGAATTAAAAAAAAGAAATCTATTTCATCCCATTGAGTAATGGGTCGTCCTGCCACCGCACCGATAGATGGTGCAAGTAGTGTCGGCGCGTTTATGGATATATTATACATCGTTCAAAAATTGGCACTGCTCCACAAAAATGTTAACTCCTAAGATTTACCTCTTACCTACAAAGTTCGTTTCACAAGTACTGAAGCCGAAAACCATAACGTGCTAGACTGGAACACTGAAGGTTACCCATTTTTCGTTAACACTATAGTTGTGCACATTGAAGCAGATCATATCACTCATCTTAGCTGCTTGATAGCTGCAGGCATGAAGGACAATGCACTAATATAAAAATTCCTCCGGCCAATATTTATACCTTCCTCCGCAACCCTGGGACTACCATCAACCAAGACAAATATACCAGAATACAGATAAAATGATCTGTACTTAGCTATTTGTGTGGAGAACGGAAACAGTTGGAGGCGGCTTATTTATTTATTTGAGTTGTGAGGGCCTTACCTCTGCAATGGCTGAAGGCGCGGCTGGTTTAGAAAAGCAAATTGATTGAATTACAAAAAAAACTGGCTGATAAAAGTTGTTATTGTAGATACCTTCGCAAACACAGGCTCCCCTTCCCACCAACCCCATCAAAACACCTGAATCCATCCAAACCAACAGGAAATAAATGCTATTACAAGCATAACAAAAGTCAAAAATAATATAAATATTTTCATAGGTAGGTCGATTATTTATTGACAATATAGTAAGTTTACGGTTTCTCATATTTTATCCTCCGTTTTTTCTTAATTTTTAATGCCTGAAAGGCCTTTTCGGGGTACTTAAGAAACAGATAAATAAAATGTAAAAAAATATGCCTTGAAACATTTTGTCGTGTATTTTAAAATGAGTGCTCATCTGCCGAATAATCTGTCAGCTGTTCTTTGATGTTTAATTGTTTTCTCCGTTCCTCGAAAGTATTGTTTGCCTCAGAGGGATTATCACACACAGCACGCCAGAGAAACGCCTTCGGCAGGTCTATGGGCCTAGCTTGGGCATAATACGGTTTTGATCCAACGCGTTAGTTAGTGACAGAGTACATTTTTTTTGGTATTTTTATGACTTCTTTTTGACTCGGAACGTAATTGCAAAAGTACCAGACTTGAGCCAAAGATGCAATATATAAACCAAAGAATCAGAAGTGAAGAATAAACCTTTCTCTTGCTTGGCGATTTTGGTCTAAAGTTTGCACTTAAAAAAAACTAAACAGCAAAGGTGTTTAGTCTTTTTCCGATTTAGTCGCAAATATGTCTGATGACAAACCAACGACCAACCGTGAAGCCTAACTTAGTCTCTTGTTTGGCGAGTAAGGGCCATGACACCGATGTCTTTGTACAAGAGTCGACTCTACATTGGATTTTTCGAGCTCTTTAAAGTCGTAGATTATCAGACAAAAAACAAATTGTGACCCAAAATTGTGTGCTACCTCGTATGGCTCCAGTAATTCGGATGTACTTCATTTGAGTCATCTTTTGACAAAAATGTTCATAAGCATAGAAAATTTAAATAATAAAGGCGTCAGTTCAAGCCTCGTAGGCTGAAGTTGTCCTTTAATACTTAAATTTTTGTTTCATAAGTATACAGGTGGTGCAAGAAGAAGATGACATTCTTCAAGAATTTGGGTATACCGGGACCAAAACCTCACCATCTATGGAAATCTCGTTGAGCTGTGGGAAAAGGTAGATCATTTCTCTTAGCACAATTCATAATTTCTTAGTGAGCTGAATTTAAAACGGTTTTACACTTTTTAGCGAGATTTTTATAATGCAACAAATTTTCCTCAAAAGACACTGTAGAAAAAATGGTCACATATAAGTGTCACACATGTCCCTATAATAAGCCCCAAGATGTATAGCGCACTCCTTGCAACCGACGGTACCAACATTCAGGACCGGCTTGCTAGACGCGGGTGGTACAACTTATTAAAATCACTAATTTGCGATGTGACTTACTAAAAAATAATATTAATCGGGGTTTTCTTAGTTCTACTGCAAAACCTCATGTCTAATTTTTGTCGTTGGTACGTATTTTAGCTGTTTAATATGTTATATTGCACCTTTAAAGGTCGGTTCTCACATGCAGCGACGAGCGACTAATGTAGCGCTTCGCCGCATGTAGAAACCGACCGCTATAAGGCCTCTCGTAAAAGTTGGGGACGTCAGATGTCAGTGCGCTGTACGCCGAACTTTAGTTGAGAGTACATATGCGACAAATGGCGAAAGGCTACCCTTTTGTTTTTAGAGTGAATGTGCTAAAAAGAAAAAAAACTCGAAAACGTCATACGCTTTTTACCAGACTAGAAATAGAAACGATGCACGAGAGACACTTGAGTACCTGTCTTTCTTTCTTTTAATGGGTCTATCTTCTTTACAGGCAGAATTCTGATTCTGGAAAACAAACAAATCAATTTTGTGGTGATGTACACGATAGGCTTAAATATACCGGGAGCTTCAGCGAGGACTGAAATACTTTCCTAAAGATAGTTCAAGATAAACAAATAATTTTCTCGGGACCGTACTACTCGTGGTACGCGGATTAGAAAATTCCCAAAACTTGCAACTGGTTTCCTCCTTATTGATAGACGACTGAGTTAATGTTTTCATTTAGTGAAAACGCATCCGTATGGTTTCAATTAGAAACTTGCTGAGCGTCATCGAGAACAACTAAATCAGTCATTTTCAGGAAGACTTTAAGCGTGTAGAAGCGTAGTGGCGAAGGTACAAGTCTAGCGCTTGCGAAAAGGCGCGCGCGCAGATTTTCCCTCTTTTATCAGTGCCCCAGCCGCGTAGCTGCTCCTCGAGTGGTAACTTGTAGCGCACTACTACGCTTCTCACGCACTAAAAGTCTTTCTGAAAATGAACGATAGGTAGTTTTCGATGACGCTACTCAAGTTTCAATCTGGAACCATATGTACTTTTCAATAATTCAAAATTTACTTAGTCATTTATAATCATTAGCGAACTAATTAGTAAGTACTACGTA